>MU745161.1:19314-37046 GCA_026770625.1 Nicotiana glauca
TTCTTCAGGTGCTGTTGAGGGTCTTCAAGCTGTGTCCCAGAAAATAATCCCTTGTTTTGCAACAAGTGCAGCATATTATTTGTAATCTAGAACGATTCAGCTTGTATGGCTGGCACAACTATTGCGGTGGCCAAATTGTCAGCTGTGGGCTGTGCCCAGTCATATAGAGCTCCCTCGGGCACAAGAGGTGCCGCTTCCCTGACATTTGCATCATGTTGCTGATTCCTGCCGTTTCCGTTGGGATCGATTACGTCTCCTATGTTAGTTTCGAGTTCGTCTGTCTGTTGAGATGGTTGATGTCTTTTGTTGGCACAGTTCATAACCTGGAATATTTTCTCAGGGTCTGAGAGTCATTCAAGCAGTTCTCCAGTCCTTGTAGAATTTCTAGGCATACACCTGTGCAACCAAGTCAACCGTCAAAAGTTTCAATCAAAAATTGGGTGTAAAGAAACTAGCTACACCAAGAATTTCGTAATTCTATCAATGGCAGTTGGTAATTCCGTTAACTCCCCGGCAACGGCGCCAAAATTTGATCACGCCCAAGTATATCCTCTAAATAGGATTCTGCGGACGTTGCAAATAAAACCCGAGTATTACGCCCAGGGTCGAATCCACAGAGAGTCAACCTAACAACTGCTACCTTTAGACCCACTCAATTCTTTAGAACCAGCTTCCAAATACTTTTGAATCACTGTTGAGGTTTCTTTATAAACTAAAATTGTAGAAAAATAACAATCTATAACTAAATAACTAAGGTTGTAGACAAATATGAGAAACAAGCTAAGGTAATGACTTTCCCTATTGATGGAATCCCTTCTGTTTATGCTTCATACAAATTTACCGACTCACTTTATTAATCATGAACACTCAGCTTACCGTAACTCTCTCCCGAGCAATCACAGCAATATACTACTGCACTCTCCCGAGCTACACTAGCTAGCTTTAATTAGCACAGTTCACTTAAGATTACACCCAAGGCTTCGTTATTCCTAATCCCGCCTTTAAACCCGCAGATATAGATTCCTCTTATTACTTTAGGAATGGTGTTATTCAACAACTACCTAAATATGCACTCTTTTCCAAGTTATGCACACTAAATAGGCACAGCTAATTGAGGATCCTGTCAATTAACTACAACAAGAACATAGTTGAATAAATAAAGATTAAAACTGGCAAATTTGCATTAACATAAACGAGAAGTTCATCCCCCAATAGGTTCCATCAAGACCTTAGACAAAGAAATTAGCTACTCATAACTATGGGTAAATAAACTAGAATAGAATTCATCATAAAAAAAAAAAGAAAAGAAGAAAGATGTTGGGAAAGATCCCTCACAATAGTTTTTCCTTCCAAGATAACCTAAAAATCACTACTTGCCTCCTTTGGGCGAAGTCTATGGTTTAAATAGGGTTTAGGTCTAAAAAATCCCGTTTTTACACTTTGGTCCCTTAACTTTACGGCGCCTGCCGCGGTTCTGCCGCGGTCGCGGTGGAACCGCGGCAGAACAGTGCCTCTGGTTCTTCAATCTTCTGCAGCAGCTTTTCACCGCGGTTCTACCGCGGTCGCGGTGGAACCGCGGTGGAACAGTGATTTCGGCACTAAAGGGCTGGTACAATGTGACTTCAATGGGAATTTGCATTTTTGGCCTCTTTTCTCCAGTATTGACTCCAAAATAGCTCCTTAGCCTTCCTTAGCCATTTATTACCTATAAATCATGAAAAACACTAATAAGAGCATTTTGTTATCATATATATCATCAAAACAACATAAGAATATGATTATTCAAGGTGTGATTATAGTCAAATTCACCTATTATCACTGCACCTACTCCATTATCTCTAATCCAAACCAACTAATCTTTCTTGCTATTTTATAAAGAAGTAAAACGAACTCATTAGTGTAGGGTATAGTCACCGTAATACATATCATATCAATTTAGTTATCACCATATTAAGTTTTATGCTCAATAAAATAATATAAAGTTATAGGATATAATGAAACAAAAATAGAATACAGCAGTGACCAAAAGGAAGCATGGACATAATAAGTTGCCAAAAGAGAGAATCTGATTCATTAAAGAATTACATCTTCCCACAACGACAGCTTGGTGTAAAACCTTTATCGGCTCAATTGTCCCACTTTCTGTCTCCTTTTTTATTGTAAAGCAATACTTCACATGGCACAGTAGCTAATTAATTATTATAAGAATCTAAATTATATATATTACTGTAAAAAATTATATTGTCATGGCAGTTTTGTTATTATTTTCACCGAATTACTAATTAACGTTTATTAAGATATTAATCTTACTTACCTAATACGTGATTTAATTGTATAATTATTATAAATATATTTTACACGAAGTAAATAAAACTGAAATTATTCACTGCTGATCCATACTGAAAATGCCGGCAACGATGATACATACCGGAAATTGTTTATGATAATACATCACATTATATGGTTTAGATCGATGAGCTGAGTATATGGTAGAAAACGTCCGATATTTAATAATTAGTAGGATGTATTCAATTTTCACGTGATTTATTTCACGGTTTAGTACGGTATTTCCCCCCACACATCCAAAAAAAAAAAAAACCAAAAAAAAAAGGAAGAAGAAGAAGAAAGCTGCAGTTGAACTCTAATTGTAGATATAAATCGAGACCCTTGGTTTACCGGATAGAAGTAGGGTGTCAATTGATATTTGAAAACCGACTAAGCCGATCGAACCGTACAATATTGAATCGATTTTTAGGTTTGTTTTAAAGAAATCGTAGGTTTTTATATAAATCTATAATCGTGCCGATAATTAAGGTAGGTTTTTTATTTTATAAAAATAAACCGAAATAATACGGAACCGTACCGAATAAATTTTACATGTGGAAAATATATTTATCTAGTAAGATTAAAACAAATAAAGCATTAAATTTTTCTTTGGGCTTGGAATTATGAAAACTGTTACAAGCCAAAGTAATTAAACTCAAAATACTAATTCCTAAAACATATTATGCTACTTATACTTAAACTAAGTTATTTCAAGTATCTTTGTTAGCAAGACATAAAATATTCCAGTGATTATGAGTAGCAAATTACAATGTATTGAATATATTTTATTTCATATAATTTAGATTTATCTTTTTGAATATTTAATATAGACTTTATTCTTGAGTCGCAGCTTGGTTAATATCTTTTCACTCGTGTGATTTATATTTTCTTTACTTCTATATGGTTTCTTTTACGGTGTTGTCGAATAGTTGATAGATCTACACTCTAGCCATCTTTCATTTTTTTTCTCATTACCCTTTAAAAAGTCATAGTCTGCTAGTGAAGATAGGGTCCCTGTCGCTCACAATATCCTCAGTCATTCCATGTAACCTGAACACATACTCCATAAAGAGTTTAGCAATATCAGAAGCAGTATAAGGATGGGCTACCCCTATGAAGTGGGCATACTTGGTTAGTCTATCTACTATCACCCATATCACTGTTTTCCCTTTAGCCTTAGGCAGTCCTTCAATAAAATCCATGTTGATGCTACTCCATGCTAATGAGGGTATTTTGAGTGGTTGTAGGAGCACAGGGTAAGGGACTGTTTCATGCTTATGCCTTTGGCATATGTCACATTCTTTGACATATCTCTGAACATCATCCTTTATTCCCCTCCAATAGAAGAGTGCAGCTACCCTCCTGTAAGTATGATCTATGCCTGAATGACCTCCAGAAGGAGAGTCATGCCATAATTTCAGAATCATCCTTCTCAGTTGTTCATCAGGTCCCACCACTAGCTTTCCATTCTTTCTTAGCTGATTGTGCACCAATGTGTACCCTTTTGATTCTCCACCTTCCTTTTTGAGTTCTGCCATAATGGTTACAAGCTCATCATCTAGCTTCCAAGTTTGAATTATTTGGTCCAACAAATCAGTTTTGATGGTGGAGCGTGTCAGGGATGCCAATTCTGCCACTGGCATTCTAGAAATGGCATCAGCCACCTTGTTTTCCTTCCCCTTTTTATACTCAATTACAAAGTCATATTGCATGAGTTTAGTTATCCATTTCAATTGGGATCCTGTGTGTAGCTTTTGCTCCAAGAGAAATTTGAGAACCTTTTGATCTGTCTTGATTGTAAATGGCCTACCAGTTAGGTATTGTGACCAATTGTTCAATGCCATGACTAGGGCCAACAATTCCTTGTCATATACTGATAAGGCCTGATGCTGTGGAGATAAACCTTTGCTTAGATAAGCTATAGGCTGCCCTTTTTGCATAAGTACAGCTCCTATACCCATGCTGCATGCATCTGTTTCTACTACAAAAGGTATAGAGAAATCAGGTAGTATGAGGACTGATGCTGATGTTAAGGCTTCCTTCAGTCTGTTGAAAGCCTCAGTAGCCTTGGAAGTCCACTTGAAGTTATCTTTCCTTAATAAGTCAGTGAGGGGTTTACTAAGAACCCCATATCCTTGAATAAACCTTCTGTAGTAGCCTGCTAATCCTAGGAATCCCCTTAGCTGCTTGAGATTAGCTGGTTCAGGCCACAACTGCACAACTTCTATCTTCTTAGGGTCAGTCGCTACTCCTTCTGCTGAGATGTAATGACCTAGGTACTCTACTCTTGTAGCTGCAAATACACACTTGCTTCTTTTAGCAAATAGTTGATGATGTACCAGCAGATCAAAGGTAACTCTGAGGTGGTATACATGTTTTTGTAGATCCTTGCTGAACACCAATATGTCATCAAAAAATACTAATATAAATTTCCTAAGGTGTGCCTGGAAGATGTGATTCATCAAACTCTGAAAACTAGAAGGAGTATTGGTTAGACCAAAGGGCATGACTAGGTATTCATAATGCCCTGAGTGAGTTTTGAAAGCTGTTTTCTGGACATCTGAGGGTGCCATCCTTATTTGGTGATATCCTGCCCTCAAATCTATCTTAGAATAGATTCTGCAACCCCCAGCTCATCCAATAATTCCTCAATAATTAGAATGGGGAATTTGTCTTTTATAGTGAGCTTATTCAGTGCTCTATAGTCAACACATAATCTCCATGAGCCATCCTTCTTCCCCACCAACACCACAGGAGAGGCATAAGAGCTTGCACTATACTGAATTATGCCTTGGTGCAGCATTTCTGACACCATCTTTTCTATCACATCCTTCTGTAAAGGTGAGTATCTGTAGGGTCTTGAATTCACAGGCAGACTGCCCTCTTTTAGTGGAATGTAATGGTCAAACACTCCCCTTGAAGGTGGTAATTGCCTGGGTTCTTGGAACAGTTCATGATACTCCTCTAGTAATGCCTGCACTTGAGCTGGTTCTTCCTTCAAACTGCTATCATGTTGATCCTTAATGGATGAGGATGGTGGGCACACCTTGATCATGAAAATTTGGGCTTCTCCAGTAGTGATATTGTTGAAAGCCTTAGCCTCTACTGTTTTAAAGGAGGGCTGGATGCCCTATAGGGAAATTTGTTTACCCTGATATTCAAACCTCATATATAGCTTCTCAAAATTGATTTGAATGTCTCCCAATTTGCTCAACCACTGAATTCCCAGTACCACATCACAACTTCCTTTAGGGAGTACCAGGAAGTCATCTTGGAACATAACACCTTGCATCAACCATTTGAATCCTTGACTACCTTTTACTGATTGTATAACCCTCCCATCAGCCATTGATACATCTTGAGGGTTAATCTGGTAGATCTTACATCCAATTCTTTGAGCAGCCTTCTCATTGATAAAGTTATGTGTGGAGCCACTATCAATGAGAATATGGATTGGTTTATGCTCAGTGAACCCCTGAGCCTTCAAGGTTTTGTATCCTTTAGAGCCTTTCAAGGCTTCTAAAGAGATCTCACAACTTTCAATAGTCTCTTCATCTTCTAACTTTTGATCAATGATGCCCTCTTCAAGTTCTGCTCCTTCAAGGTTACATGAATCTGATTCCTCAATCTCCAAGGAATAGATCTGTCTCTTTGCCTTGCATTTGTGCCCTGGCACAAATTTTTCATCACAAAAAAACATATTCCTTGAGCCCTTTTTTCCTCCATCTCGGCTGGAGTAAGCCTCCTTCTTCTATTGTTGTCAAACTGGGCAGTAATGGGTCCCTTGTTAGCAGCTGTGGTTCCCTTAGAAAGTCCATGGGGCCCTGAACCTGAGACTACCTTAAAAGTGGAATGATGAGCTGCAGTCTGCCCTTTGATGACCTTACTTTGGGTAGCAAAGCTTGCTTCCTGCAGTCTAGCAAAGTAATAAGCATGTGGCAAGCTACAGGGGTTCCCAACTCTAACAGCATCTCTCAGCTCAGGTTTTAAGTTATTCAAAAATATACTGATTGCATGCTCAGTAGCTAAGTTGATCCTGGTGATCACACTAACAAAGGCCCTCTGATAATCATGTACTGACCCTGTGTTCCTTACATTCATGAGCTCAGTCATAGGGTCAGAGTACTCAGCTCCAAAGCTGTCACAAAGTGCCCACAGATACTCTTCCCAAGTGGGAAGAGGTTGTTGACCTCTACTTCTCATATAGCCCAAGTGCAATTGCAAAGCATCTCCTTCAAAGTGCATAGATACCAATTTCATCTTTTGCTGAATTGTGACATCCTCATCAGCAAAACATTGCTCCACCTTATACAACCAAGTCATCACCATTGAATTTAGGAAATTCAACCTTATGATATTTGGAAAAAGGGATATCGGGTAAGGAAGTAGTAGGATTGTAGGGAGGATTCTGTGGGTGACCATTTGAGGGAACAGGCTGGTAAGGGGATGGTGTAGGAAGGTAAGGCACCTGGTGGTACAAAGGAGGGGATATGTGAGTGGTTTAGGCACAATAGGCTGGTGGAAACTGAGTGTGCGGGTTATAAGGATTATAAGGTAGTGGCATAACCATAGGTGAACCTAAGTTCTGAATGGGAGCCTGTGGGTAGCTCCTGCTCAAACTATTTTGGTTGTGAATGGTTGGGAATGACATCATAGCTGTTCTAGGAAGTTGAGGAAGCTGTGGCTGAAAGATGAATGTTTGGAAAGGTGCAGGTTCGGTTGGTACTATTCTAGCAGGAAGGTTATACTGAGAAGAACTAGGGTTCAAAGGAAGAGTTGAAACAGGTGCCATTAGCAAAGAGGTAACTCTACTTTGAGCAACAGAGACACGGTTGCTGCTAGAGTTCATAACAGCAGGGCTAGTACCCCTTTGTGAGCTGGGTGAAACTAAGTCCCCAAAATCAAAAGGCTTATTATTAGGGGAGTAGAGCTCACCTCCACCGTAAGCTGTTAGCTTGTCTCTTTCTGGTCTTTTCCCATCGTGTAAGACTTCATTGAGCACCTCCCTTATTTCACTCAAAGCTTCTTCTTGATTCCTGCAGGTTTGCTCTTGAGTAGCTTCCAACTGTGCCTGTTTTGCTGCCACAGTCGACACCTCAGATGATATCTTCTTGAGAGTTTCCATAACTTCATCCATGTTGGTTGTCATTATACCCACAGAGCCAAGATTTGCTCTGATACCACTGATATGAACTCGACTAGGTAACATAAATTAGAAGAGAAAGAAGCAAAAAGCAATGAAACAGTAGAAACAAGAAGAAAAAGGAAATGGAAATGCAGAAAAAATAGGAGCAGCAAAATAAGATGGTTATATTTCATATATGAGAAGAGGAAAAAACATTACAATTTATAGTATGGTAATCTATTTGCCCTAGCTCAATTCATACGGATTCTATCCAAAAGAAGTAACAGCAGATGGACTTAATGTGCTTAACTAATCTAAATGTGTGGGGTAAATGTGCAATTATGTAAACTATCACTTAAAAACAGTAGGGTCCTAACTGACTAGTGGCCAAACTTCTCCTAACTCCCATTCCAACTGAATTTAACGGCTAGGTACTCTTGCGCAAACGCAAGGTACCACCCCTTGAAGCTATTTGCATGTGGATTCATATCAACATCTTGAGCCAACTTTCGACGTTCATGAGAATTCGAACTCGAATTCGAATCAACTTCTTGATCATCTTGGGTATTATAGATATTGAAGAAGTTGAGCAAGTAAAGAGAGTCAACAGCTAATATCCATGCTAAAGTTTTGCCTTCAAGATCCAAATACTTAACGTAGTACGCGCGAATGAATGGCTCAACTAACCACAGCTTATCGAGAACTTCCTCTACAAAAAGATGGACTTGGTGGTCATTATTCAAGAAATTTTTTGCTATGGTTAGTTTGTGCCTTTGAGTGGTGAAGAACTCTGGCCTTAAGTAATGGTATGGCCCGAGGCCTATTTTCTGAGGGGTATAAGCTTGGGTCTTAGTTTCAGAAAAAGATTTTGGTACTTGAAAAACACAAGGAGATATGTCTATTGTTAAGTCTGATTGAAAAGTTCGCATAGAATCATCGACCCAACGTCGCTCACTTTCAATTGAAGTAAGGATGGATTCTACCGTCATTGTTTTTTGGGTAGAGGAACAATTGAAGCTGTGAGGATGTTTGGACTTGGTTTCTGCCTTTCCTGTGAGGACTTTGGCTGTGGAGTTTGTGAACTATCGATGACAAATATGATTTATATAGTGATGATGTGCATTAAGGTTGTTGCACAGTTAAGTCACGTTTCATTTAGCCAGTGATTAATTTAATTCAGATTAAGTTATATTCGGATTAAGTTATCACCCATTAGATCGTTTTGAGTACTATTCCTTATTTCTGTGTTCTGAGACCTCTCATAGCTCCATTTGATGTTATATGACTTGCGTGCATGGTCCGTATCATTTTTTGGAAAGCTTGCGTGCATGGTCCATTTCATTTAACCAGTGATTAATTTAATTTGGATTAAGTTATATACATGGACGGTATTGTGATGACCCGTTAGATCGTTTTAAGTACTATTCTTTATTTTTGTATTTTGAGATCTCTCATAGCTCCATTTGATGTTATATGACTTGCGTGCATGGTCCATATCATTTTTCGGAAAGCTTTTACGTGAAATATTGAAAAATGTGATTTTTGACTTAAAATGAGTTCGAGTGGACCACGATACACATTTTTAGTAAACGGCCTTGGATCGGTGTTTTGCCGATTCTAGTAGGTTCGTATCATGTTCTTGGAATTATATGCAAGTTTCGTTGGGGGTCCCAAGTGACCCAAGCGCATTTCAACGCATTATGTAAAATTTGGCGAAATTGGGTTTTAAGTTGAAAATTTTGAGTTTTGATGATCGATTCTTGATATTTGATGTTATTTTGCTGATTTGAGTTAGCGAGCGAGTTTGTGAGATATTATTACACTTGTGTGTATGTTCGATTGCGAGCCACAGGGGCTCTGGTTAGTTTCGCATGCATTGCGGACTGATTTGGAACAGCTGATGCATAGGTATTACTGGTGTAAACTTGCAGATCTCGCAATTGTGATGACCTAATTGGAATTGCGAGCTCGCATTTGTGATATCTGGCTCGCAAATCAAACATGGGCTGGCAGTTAGGATATTGCATTTGCGAAGTAAAGTTCATTTTTGCGAACTGAGCTGGGATTGCATTTTTAATCTCAAAGTCGCATTGGCGACACAATGTATAGTAAGAACAGCTTGCATTTGCAAAGCATCTCGCATTTACGATTTGGAGGCTATTTGCAAATGTGATGAATATATCGCATTTGTGACTTACGCATGTCTGGGACACTAATCGCATTTGCGATCTATTATTCGCATTTGGGTAAGAGTTAAGAAAAATAGGACTTAGCTCATTTTACACTAATTTTAAACCCTAGACTCGATAGAGGCGAGTTGTTGATATAACGACACAACCGGTCGTTTCATGAGTTACCGCTCCATTTCTCCCATTTTTGCTTCTTAATGTGTTGTTCGGCTGTATTTCATCACATCATGTTGGTTAGTTTGGGTTCGGAGTGATTTTGTAGAGGAATGAGAGACTTAGTCTCTTATTTGGAAGCTTTGGTTGGAAAAGTCAACCGGAAGTTGACTTGTGAGTAAATGATCTCGGAATTTGGTTTTTATGATTCGGATAGCTTCGTTAGCTGATTTGGGACTTAGGAGCTGATTGGAATGTATTTTGGAGGTTCGTGGTAGATTTAGGCTTGAATTGGCGAAAGTGGAATTTTGGCGTTTTCCAGTTGGTAGTGGAAATTTTGATATCCGGGTTGTAATGGAATTTCGGAAATTTGAGTAGGTCCGTTGTGCCATTTGTGATGTGTGTGCAAAATTTTAGGTCATTCGGATGAGGTTTGATAGGCTTTTTGATTGTTTGCGGAATTCGGAAGTTTTGGAATCCTTAGGCTTGAATCCGAGGGTGATTTGGTATTTCGGCGATGTTTTGAGTGTTCCAAGGGTGGCTTAGTTCGGATCTAAAAGAATGATATTTTTTATTGGTCAATTCAAACTAGTGGTTGGTTAATGAGACTCCTTGCTTAATTTAGATTGAAAACAAAATGAATTTCTATATTATAGTTATATTAATGGTAATGGTTTCAAAGTAGATAAATGATATCAAAAATCGATAGGTTTAAACTATTCGTTCGACGAATAAAGAGTTGATAGTGGTACAATAACATAAAAGCATCTATGCCAATTCATACCCATTACAATTTCATTCAATTAACAATTAAGAAGTATAATAAAAAATTAAAAAACTTTTTTTTTCCTGGTCATATAAGTTTGGATAGTGGTTTATGACATGTTCGTATTTTTGGTTGAGGCCCCGGGGGACTCGAGATGAATTCAGAAGGTTGTCGCAAGGTTTGGAATTGGAGTTGAGCAGCTTCAGCTGTTGTTCCAGTCATAACCATACCTGCGGATTGGGGACCACAGGTGCAAGCCGCAAAAGCAGGAGGTAGACCGCAAAAGCGGCAAGGAACACAGGAGCGAGGTTTGGACCGCATCTGCGAGCCACAGGTGCGAGACCTGGGTTGCAGGTGCGGCGCCTCGGGATCTTAATGAAAAACTGTAAATGCGGTTAAGTTGATCGCAGGTGCGGTCCGCAGGTGCATTAATTTGTCCGCAGGTGTGGAAATGCCTGGGCAGAAAGTATACAAGGCCATCTTCGCGAATTTCAGCTTATGTCCTCCATTTTTGGGATGGGTTTAGAGCTTTTTGAAAGGGATTCAAGGGGTAACGCTTGGAGGTAAGATTTTTGAACTCAATACTCGATTCTATGGTGATCTATAACAGATTAGGCATGAAATTATCGGAATTTAAGGATTAAAATTGGAGAATTAAGGCTTGAAATTGGAGAGCTTTCATTGGGGATTTGAGGGGCCATTTGATGTTCTTGATACGTATAAATTTCTGGGAGGATAAGGATTATACTGATGTGATTTTTATCGAATTTCGAGACGCTGGCCCGGGGGTCAGGTTTGGCCAATTTCGAGATTTTTTATGTAATTTGATTATTTTTGCTTGGGCTTTGTTCCTTTAGCCTATTTTGATGTTATGATTATGATTTTGGATAGATTCGGGGCGAGTTGAGGCCGATTCAAGAAGCAAAGGCATTGCGGGCTAGAGTTTGGACCGGCTTGAGGTAAGTAATGATTGTAAATATTGTCCTGAGGGTATGGAACCCTGGATTTCACATGGTTTCACTACCTTAAGGTGACGCAAACACTAGATGAAGAGTGAGGGGTCGTGCACCATTGGGAATTGTAACTTAGTCTGTCTCGTTCGACTATTAAGTCTCGTACTTGATTGGAAACTGTTTGATATTATTGTGTTTTCGAAAGTATTACTATGTTTGGGGCTGAATGCCGTGTTTAGGCCTCGTGCCGATTGTTTGGACCCTTAATCAAAGAATACTTTCCTCTCCATCAAAGCATTTAGTGTTTCAAAGAAGCGAGGTATTTTTTACAAAAATGGCTCCAGGGCCAAAAACATCCAGAACACTCGAGGACTAGAGCCAAAAACTTGAAGTCGTCTGACCTCCAGGTCGGAAGTTTCAAACTTGTAAGCCCTCAATGAGGCAGCATCAAATCTAGAAAAACGGCTCCGGAGCCAAGAAAACTTTCAATATCTCAGGGACTGTGGCCAATTGACATCCCATCGACTTATCAAAAACTCGAGGCCATAAGACCCCATGTGGGCAACCTCGGTCTCGTAGACCTATACAAGGCAAACAATAATAACTGTAAGACCTCAAGCAAGTCATGAACTATACTTGTACCAAGTAACAAAACTGTAAGACCTCAAGCAAGGCATGAACTATACTTTTACCAAGCAACAAAATTGTAAGACATCAAGCAAGGCATGAACACCACTTGTACCAAGTAACAAAAATTGTAAGACCTCAAAATGAGGCATGTAAAAATTTATAAGACCTTACAAAAGACATAATCCTGATTTTAAAGTTAAGGCTATATATCGAACTTATAAGACCCATAAAAAGTTATACCCTCGATATAGATGCCAAAAACTACTTCACTCGGGGACTAGAAGGCTCCGGCCAAACACAGTGACTACGGTCACAAGGCTGTGCCAGCCAAACTAACACGACTCGGGGACGCCTGATGGTTGCTATAAAATCACAAGCCTCCAATTACTTTGAAAGTACTTCGAAAAGAACTGGCTAACCAAGGCTACCCTTGACTTAGGCAAAAGAGCTTCGACCATATCAGCTCAAAACTATAGGCTTCGAAACACTCAGCCACCGAGCAAAACCTCCCAAGGTACTCGTTCGTCACCACATAACGACTTACTATCGAGGTTTTTATCGAACTATCAAAGAGTTAGGCAAACACAATTTCAAAAAGTCCTTAACGAGGGAAGAAGAAATCCTATATTAGAGGTCGTATCGACCCTAAGTCGTAAGAGCCATTGTTGCTAGCCCATATAAAGGGTCATACCGACCCAATGCGTAAGAGCCACTGCTGCCAGCCCAAATAAAGGGTCGTACCGACCCAATGCGTAATAGTCACTGCCGCAAGCCCATATAAAAGGTCGTACCAACCTAATGTGTAAGAGCCACCACCACCAGCCATATAAAAGATCGTACCAACCTAACGCGTAAGAGCCTAAGGGCCAGCTTTAAATTCAAAGACTTAAAGGTCAGTAAGCTCGATTCGAAGCCCGACTCGGAGACTTAGCCCGAAAAAGTTAACTGAATGTGCCTAAGAGCAAAAGCATAAGAGCTTAAACGTTGGCTTATACTAAAAGGTCGTACCGACTCAGTGCGTAAGAGCCACTGTCACCAGCGCATATAAAAGGTTGCACCGACCCAATGCATAAGAGCCTAAGGGCTAGCTTAAAATTCAAAACCTTAAAGATCAATAAACTAAAGTCGAAACCGACTTAAAAATCGAACCCAAACATAGTCGAGAATGCCTAAAAGCAAATGTGTGAGAGCCTACGGGCCGGCCCGACAAGTCCCGGGGCCATATTAAAAGCCTAAGCCAAAGCATCATCCTTAGCCGCGACCTGGGCATTCGTCTGAGCCTTTAGCTCATCGCACTCACACCTGGCTCGACCAACTGTTACACCCCATCTTTTCGTACGTGGTAGTACGCCACAAGTAAATTGACGTAAGTTCGGGAATGAGATTTATTTTGAATTTATAAATATTCTGATACTTCAAATAAGTAACGAGTAAATTCGTGAAGGTGAGAGGGCAAGAAAATCGAAAAAAGTGAATTTCGTCAAAATTTGGCATTTTAGGATAAAATATGGCCCGAGCTAAAATACTCGGTATTTAGGGACTAATACCAAACAAGGTAACACATGGCCATGATAGTAAGGAATATAAAGTGTATAAAAAGTGAATATCATTTTATGTAATTTGAGATAATTCTTAATTATGCGGGTATTTGATTAAATACCGTATAGCGGGATATAACCTAAATTAATTAATTAATTAACTATGGTATAAGATTAAATCTCCAAAAAAACGTGTCAGCAACATAAGATATCAGCAAAGTGACTCATAACCCAAAATGGAAAAGGTGGCAATATTTAACGGTTGCATAGATATGATTAGAATTGGGTTCAACATTAAGAACCAAGGCTACTATGGATAAACAAGGAAAATGATTTTTTATTATTACACTTAGCCATCTCTTCTGAACTGGTGAAAAAAGGATTTAGTGAAATGTAAATGAAGGATACTACTTGAATACAGTGGCTAGCCGTGAGATTGTAGTTTTTGATAAGAAGCTTATACAAGATGTATGATGTATTAGTTGAATTACTAGTGGCATCACTTACGAAAACTTGGAGGCTGAGACTAAAGAATGAATGCAATCACCTACCAATGTTTTAGGTCACCAACTGGACCAGCAGTCTAGTTTAATAAGATGTTGCTTCTGTCTGGTTTCGAGGTCTTCATCGACAAGTGAACAATTACAAATTTTAAGAAGTTTTATCAGTTGATCAGGCAGTTTGTGAAACCGAGAAGCTTATATATTAGTGGAATTACATGAATCACTGTTAATTGGTGCTGGGGTTTAATGGGATTGACGAATTATATTATGTTTGAGAAATAAGTAACAAGTTTGAGATGGTACTGAGGATATTTTTCTCACAAGCTCTCACGTAAATGTGCTGCAACGTCCAAGTAAGTTATTGTGTTGGCATTGCAGTGCAAAGTGAATCGGGTATTACTTCTTAGTGATGTAAATTAACATGAAGCTATCAAGAATGCAACCCAAGTTTGATCCAATGTGTATGACCATCAACGAGTTCGTATAAGCATTGGAGGTTAGATGTTTACCAGAAGGATTTACTACTCGTAGTCATCCAAAGATGGATTTGAGGTATGTTAAGGCACTTCCTTCTTTCTTTTGGCATGATCTAATGTGAAATGAATATGCTATTTAATAATGAATCTACTCCTAGCAACTGAGGTTGTCCATGTTGTTCTTTCCGTACAAATTTATTCTCAAAAAATATGTATGATCCTTGAGTCCTAGTGAAGTTCATATTGATGGTATAATGTCCATACTGTTAATCCAAGATGCAACGACCTTATGTCACTCTGAAAGCTTTAGAACGTGATTCCATGAGTTGAGCATGCATTATATATATGTATCTATTTTACTCTACCGAGACGCGCTATAGTCGGCCGGGTATGGCACCTATTGTGCAACCACTGATCAGTTGGGTTTACCGAACTCCACGTGACCGGGTATGATTCTACCGAGCCTTATGATGGCCGGGTACGTTTTTACCGAGTCCTCTTCGAGGCCGGGTATGATATGATGATGATGATGCCCACATAGGCGTATGTTTTCAAAAGTTTATGTATATATATGTATTATGAATTTCATCTCAGTATCCCCCAGAGGCATTCAGATGTTACAGGTTGTATCTTCTCTATCACTCTTTACATTAATGTTCTTGTTTAAGCTTTCCTGCCTTACATATTCGGTACTTTATTTATACTGACGTCCCTTTTGCCTGGGGATGCTGCATTTCATGCCCGCAGGTCCCGATAGACAGGTCAAGAGCCCTCCAAGTAGGTATCAGCTCAGCGGAAGATGTTGGTGCGCTCCATTTGCTTCGGAGTTGCTCGTTTGGTTAGTATGATTTAGACGTGTATTGTTTGGTATGGCGGGACTCTATCCCGACCTTTATGATATTTATGTACTCGTAGAGGCTTGTAGACATATGTCGTATACGTGAAAGATTGTACGACCTTGTCGGCCTATGTTTGGAGTTTACAAATGGTCATGTTGGCCTTATAGGCCCGTATATCATATGTATAAGTTTGCATATCATGGTGGGTCATCATATGTTGAGATTCCCCTATGTTTCATTCTTGTTATCTCATGACAAGTTTTCTAACTCATTTACCTGTGATAGTATGATAAGAAAGATATGTTATGTTGGTACTCGGTTGAGTAAGGCACCGGGTGCTCGTCGCGGCCCATCCAGTATGGGTCGGGACAAAAGTGGTATCAGATCAGTTCTGTCCTAGGGAGTCTACAAGCCGTGTCTAGTAGAGTCTTGTTTATGGGTGTGTTGTGCACCACACTTATAAGCAGGAGGCTACAGGGAATTTAAGATTGTCACTCTTTCTTCTTACTCTAGATCGTGTGGTAGAGCTCAGTCGTAAGGGTTCAAACTCCTAAATTCTATTTTATTCATAGTACATGGATACCTACATCCACAAACATAGTTGGTAAGAGATTTAATGTGGCTCTGGAAGAGCTGAGTTAGAGGAACTTGATTTTGCATCACACGGATGATGAGTAAATATAAGTTCTTCAGCAGATCATGTGTCTACTAAGATGTGTGAGCTTCTTGAGAAGGAGCCCCAAGGCCTGAATATCTATCCACCCATATGGTAAAAAGCAATAAGAGAATCAGAAGGTAGATACAAGTTTCAACAAGCAAAAGAAGCAAGGTGAAGAAGTGTACGAGGTATCCAATTTGTGAAGATTATCAGTTTTTACAATTCAGATAGAGAAACATAACTATTATGATTTACTTTCAACAATTACAGAGATATTTACAATTAGCTCCACCCATCTCAGTTATGCCCTATGGGAGTTGACAAATATAGTTTAAGAGAAGAAGGGGATAGCAAGATCCAATTGGGGTTAGAGTAACCCAAAATGGTAGATGGATTATTATCATTAGCTAACATTTCCGAAGGATATTGCAAATGTGGTAATAGTGCTCCTTGTGAGACACCCCAATGGTGCAATATATAATAGTAAATTTAGATATGAATAGTAGAATGTAAAAATTTAGAAGATTGGCAATAGAATCCGAGAAGGGATAAATGTTTACCTTTGTATGGCTCCCATTTCTAGTAAAGAGAGAATGTTGGGTGAACTGAAGAGCCAATGAGATGAAGCAAGGGGAGCTAAAAGTGAAAGAATGTTTTGTTGAAGTTGTCATGATAAAGTGATAGACAGAAAAATTAGCCGGAGAACAAGAAGAGAGTAAATGAAGCATTATGAGTAAGATGTGATAAATGGATGATAACGGTAAATCAAAATATGACAGGATGACAGAGTCTACAGTCAAGTGAAGGAAAAGACAAGAGGAGACATGTCATGAAAATATAAACGAGTATAAGTCATTCAGTTGTATCCTCATTTCGAGAAATAAGTTGGTGACCAGAATGTGATTACCAAAAGGCTAAGTTAGACCCCCGGAGTAATAAAAATTAGTATGGGCTGGAGAACAAGATAAACTGAACATGAATTAGGGATTTAAGAAATTGGTAATAGTAGGCATCGTGAGAATTTCATAGATCATGTTCCAACAATAACAGAATGGACAACAAAAGAATAACCTTTAAAGGTAAGAAATTTAGTTAGCCCTGATACTGAAGGTTACCATAGGGCGATTAAGGTTCATTTATAATGTGAAAAGACGCCAAAGATAAAGAGGTAAAACAACTATAGGTAAATTGTTGTTGTACTAAATCTTAGTACTCCCCTAAAGGGGGGAATATGGTGTGATATGGTATTAAGTCGGAGTCAAGTAGTTCAGGTAACTATGGAACGGTAAAGGAAGAATGTGATAAAAAAGAGAAATGGATGATGTTGTATTTATTCAATTCCTACAGATATGTTGCGACTCTAAAACATTATACAAGCACGATACCGGGAGAGGCAGTAAAAGTTTCTGGCCAAGATGTTATTGATAAATAAGTGTGAATGGACATTTGAAACATCAAGAGCTAGTGGCGAGAGATAAGTTAAGACAAAGGATATATCCCAAGAGAGACTATGCAGAATATATATATATATATATATATATATATATATATATATATATATATATATATATATATAT
>MU745161.1:62694-81995 GCA_026770625.1 Nicotiana glauca
TATGTATGATCCTTGAGTCCTAGTGAAGTTCATATTGATGGTATGATGTCCATAATGTTAATCCAAGTGCAACGACCTTACGTCACTTTGAAAGCTTTAGAACGTGATTCCATGAGTCGAGCATGCATTATATATATGTATCTATTTTACTCTACCGAGCCGCGCTATAGTCGGCCGTGTACGGCACCTATTGTGCAACCACTGATCAGTTGGGTTTACCGAGCTCCACGTGGCCGGGTACGATTCTACCGAGCCTTATGATGGCCGGGTACGTTTTTACCGAGTCCTCTTTGAGGTCGGGTATGATATGATGATGATGATGCCCACAGAGGCGTATGTTTTCAAAAGTTTATGTATATATATTTATTATGTATTTTATCTCAATATCCCCCAGAGGCACTCAGATGTTACAGGTTGTATCTTCTCTATCACTCTTTACATTACTGTTCTTGTTTAAGCTTTCCTGCCTTACATACTCGGTATTTTATTTGTACTGACGTCCCTTTTGCCTGGGGACGCTACGTTTCATGCCCGCAGGTCCTGATAGACAGGTCAAGATCCCTCCAAGTAGGCTATAAGCTCAGCGGAAGATGTTGGTGTGCTCCATTTGCTTTGGAGTTGCTTATTTGGTTAGTATGATTTAGACGTGTATTGTTTGGTATGGCGGGACTCTGTCCCGACCATTATGACATTTATGTACTCTTAGAGGCTTGTAGACATATGTCGTATACGTGAAAGATTGTACGGCCTTGTCGGCCTATATTTGGAGTTTACAAATGGTCATCTTGGACTTATAGGCCCGTATGTCACATGTATAAGTTTGCATATCATGGTGGGTCGTCATATGTTAAGTATTTCCCTGTGTTTCATTATTGTTATCTCATGACAAGTTTTCTAACTCATTTACTCGTGATAGTATGATAAGAAAGATATGTTATGTTGGTACTCGGTTTAGTAAGGCACCGGGTGCTCGTCGCGGCCCGTCCAGTATGGGTCGTGACACCAACTTTGCTCCGAAGGCAATCCAAGTCCTTCATATTTTTCTGCAACTAAAGAAAATGAAACATCAGCCTCAGAAGATAGAGGAAAAAACACACACTCCCTCGGAACAAAAAGTAACTGCTCCTCGAGATAAACGTTCGTAGTCCAGACTTCAACTCACCTCACACCGCAAGTGTGTCACCTTATCTTCTCTCTCATCACAAAGAAGCCTGAGGTATTTCTCCTCATTCATGGCTTTTCGCAGCCTGGCCTCATGACGAAACAGCTCAGACTTGAGTTTGCTAAAAGCCTACGAAGGATAAACTTGATAAGAGAGAAAAAATTGCAAAAGCTAAAGAACCGATGAAATCGTCCAAAACTCACCACAGAGTAGATCCACTGAGTTTCCTCAAAAGTCGAGCACACATCTACAAGTCCAGCCCCATCAACCCCAGTAAAACAACTCACGGTTGGGACACGGACACTCGATATATGTGGCCCCTGGCCTAAAAAATCCTTCGAAGTACCTTCAACAAGAGAAGAAGTCGACGACAGAGAACCCTCATTCCTCGAGGTACCTTCGACGGGAAAAGAAGATGGCAGCGGAGGAGGGACCATTTTTCCAAAACCAGAGAACTCGGGCACTGCAGGCTCGCCTAATGCACCCTCTATGAGCCCCAGAGCTGGACTCATCCTGCTATAAGCATCATCACCCTATGAAGGCCCTTTTCGCTTATTATTACTATTCCTCGCCCCAGAAGCTGACGATCCTTCTCCCTCTCCGAAAAGGCATGATCTCACCTTAAAAAACTCCCCAATACCTATGATGACGAAGTTAGGACGCATAAAAAGAAAGTGGTTTTCAAAAAAAAGGAGCAAGACACATGGCACGAACCGTGGTGTTTTTTCTCCCATCTACCCTTGGACAAGTCTCGCCACTTATGATTATCATAACTCGAGTGAATCGCCAACTTCCAAGCCCAATCTGTCAGGTCGGGGACCTCGTGTGGCATCCATGGAATTGCTGCAGAAAAGGAAAGAAAGGTGTATTTACGGAGCCTACCTCCGCCATAAGAAAAACAACGAAGGAACAAGTGTACCACTTACGTGTAAAATTCCATTCCTCGAGAAATGGCAGAAACTCTGCGAGAATAATGCTGACAGTTCAGACTCAGATGAATCGGCTCATCCATCCCCGATCCCCATCTTCTTCATCATCGACAACAAAAGGCCTGGTGGACTGGCACCATAGGGTGAACAGGCCTAGGTGGTGAAAAGGCTGGTACAGCCTTATGAGATGACTAAGGGTGAACTCAAGCCCTGCTTCCTATGCAAAGAATCTCATCATCAGTACTATCCTCCAAAATGGGCGGGTGAACTTGTGCCATGGTAGCCTGATACTTTCGATAGAAGTCGAGCACAACCCTATCAGGGGGGCCCAATGTGAAGGGGTACATATACACGTTCAAGAACCCCTCGACATGATCCATGATGCTCTCTTCAGGGGAAGGTGCCTACAGTACCACCTTTTCCCCGTATCCACAATGTCTCCTCACTGACTCAAGGGCCCCTCTCCTAAAAAAGATATAAACTTTGAGGCATACTCCCAATGGCCTGAACATTGGGAGATTTTTCTGACAAAATGTCCCTCTTCGAAACAAAATGTCCTGAGGTTGGCTCACCTGAAATTGGCGGCGTACCATCAACCAGAGAATTGGAGCGGGAATTTGAGCAAGGACTTCAAAACTAAAATAGTAAAAGAATCAATGCAGGGAAGAAGAGCTCAATAGAGGAGATTAGCTACTCAGAATAGCGGAATCTTCAAAGAAGGGAAAACAAACCTATATATAGAGCAAGCGGCGACTACACGCTTGGTTCAAAGGCCAAAATTAAAAATACTGACTAAGCCATTATCACTTTGGGAAGATATACCGGCAGGATTACCTCGGTCATCACATAACCATGCCATATGATTAACGTTATCAGCACGACGTTTTGGGGATCAAAGACCCCACACCAACAAGCCTCGAGATGGTACACAATCTCAAGGACCTCTGTCAAGAAGAAGATGGACTCCAAGGAGCCATTGATATCATTTCAAGCCTCGATATGGTAGCCTATCTCGAGGAACTCTGTCAAGAAGAAGACAAGCTCTAAGAACCTACTCATACGGGCTTGACCTCGAGGTGGTACCCTACCTCGAGGATTTTTTCCATTGCAAGTACGGGTCATTTACTCGATCCTCCGGCCCTCGAGCTACCTGAACCCGAGCCAATTTTCACTCGCAAACTACCAATAAATCCTTAGGGATATTTCTCGTCTGCGGGTCAAGTTAGACGTCCTCTTGGTTACTTTAACCCAAGGGTTATCCGAATCCAGGCGAACCCTTGTTCGGGCTCTATCTATAATGCCTTAGGGCTATTTTCGCTCTAAGTTCAAAACAAGTTTTCAAGTCGCTCAGCTCGATCGAATTCCCACTCGGGGACTGCTTTCGAAAGCCTAAAGGCTATCTTTATTCTTAGGAGTCCGAGAAAGTTCCGCCTCGAGGACAATCGATGGGGTCTGAAAGGCTAAGTTTCGTTCTATAAATTCGAAGCCCTATTCCCACTCGAAGGTTCCAACGGCCTAGGCCTGTATCAATTCAACCCGGGCTCAAGCCAATGGACAACAAGGGATCTACGGAACATCGTATTAACCAATTAGGAATCAGGGAAATACCTACACCCAGGCCCGATATTCGAACCGATCGGTAGATTCATGCATTGTAATTTTTCTCAATGCAAATAAAGGGAAATCCAGCATAAATCAGTGACAAATTGAAGAAACTTCTTTGCATTAATAAATGATGATTAAAAAATTCCATGAAGGGACCGTACACATGACTAAAAAAGACCACGAAGGATCCTTACACAGAAATAAAGAAGTAGAAGTAACAACTAAAAGTCTAATCTACTCTCGGGGGTACATCTTCGGGAGCAATGCCTTCGAGAATCATTTCATCGGGGCTTCACCTCGACCTTCCAAACAGCATCTTCAACGATAAAGAAGAAGCAGAAATGATGAAGAAGCAAAAAAATATGAAGAGAGGGTCATAGCTCGCCAAAAAGCAGAAGCTCTTAGCAGGCCGAGAAAATTACAGCCCGATAGAGGACTTGGCGAGCGCAGGCCTTGCCGGCACGACTACTTTGAGTCCACTTCTTGAAACATTGTGCCGTGTAGGTTAGTAGCCAGTAGCTCTACTTCACTCCACAGAAAGCAAAAGCGGTGGAGCACCACACCAAGCCGAAGTAGGGAGGTGAGCAGCTGTGTAAAGTTTGAATATCCTCTGGGGCTGCAGTGTAAAGTTCAAATATCTTCCTGAGTAGGAAGAAATCTGATCCCCCCCAATCGTCTCAAGCCAATGACAACAGAAGAAACAACAACAACAACAATAACAAACCTGTGCGGTCCCACTCAGTAGGGGAAAGCTCTGAGAAAGATCCATAACATAACTAGCAAGGACACTGTCGTATGACCTTGCAGCCACTGGCCTTAAAAATGGGAAATAAAAATGGATGAAGATGAAGAGAAGTAAGGAGTCAAAGGCTGTTGAAGAAAGACTGAATGAAGTTTTGATTCAAGAAAGCTTCCATTTATAGAAAAGAGGAAGCGTAACCAGCAGCGCCATCAATGCCTCTAGGAAACGTACCAACAGTACAATCAATGCTTTGGAAAATGGATCAACAAGCGCAATCAATGCCTGTTGGGAAACGAATCGGTGACGATATTATCTCCTGGAGAAAGTAAACTGGCGCTACAACAAATGTTCCTCGGAAAGACGTATCGATACGATGTCTCAGTTATCGGAGAAGCTGACCTCACAAGCATGACATAATCGCAAAAGTCTCAAGGGGATCGGTGTCAGAATCATTTCTTATTATTTTATTCTAATAAACGCGATGACTATCTATGTACGGTAAAAATCAGAGGGCTCAATTATATGATCACTAGGGCGCCTCAAAAAGACCATCCCCGGAAGAACTTGAAGTCTAGCTTGGAGTTCAGCCCCGAGGGTTCATAATGATCGATCTTGAGGCAGTGCAAACCAACTGCTACAATGCAATAGCAGGAAGTTCCCAAGGCATATGATCAAAGCTGAAAAAACTACAAGGAAAACACAAGTCTGTGCCAGACTAGTAACTAGTTGTGCCAGCTATTTTTCTTTGTAATAATTTCTCATGTACTATGTTGGATTTCCTTTATATATAAAGGGGACCCTTGTCATTTTGTAAAGATCATCTGCGACACGATATACAACACAATGCATTCAATACAAGAACATTCTCTGCTCTCTAACTTAAACATATCTTCTTGGTCTCATTATTTACATTTATTGCTTATATTTATTGTGTCCTATTAATTGTTCTACATTTATTGCTCTTTATTGGTCCTAAAGGGCCGCAATCTCAGCTCTCTTAACTGCTAAACCTTCATCGACTGCCCTTAGCGGGCCATCTGACTCGACCCCGAGGCCCCGAATATGCAAGCTCGAGGCCCCAGTTTCCAACCATTCGGCTTGATTATTATGTTATCTGCAAGCTATCATCTTAATTTTTAATCCTTCACTTAGCATTTATTGCCTAACAACTAGCATAAAAATAGATTACATATTTTTAGAACCACAAAATTAAATCTAATTGTTGTTACCTTTTTCCAAGTAAACAGAGACGGTGTAGATCTCCAGTTGGTTTGTTTGAGTCGGTGAGGCTAGGCTTTTGGGTACAGACTTGGTGCACGATGCTTTGGACAAGGTGAAGGTGATTCAGGAGCGATTTCGTACAGCGTAGTCAATACAAAAGAGTTATGCTGATAGGAAGGTTTGTGATGTGTCCTACATGGTTGGGGAGAAGGTTCTAATGAAGGTTTCACCCATGAAGGGTTTTGTGAGATTTGGGAAGAAGTGTAAATTGAGTCCTCAGTTCATTGGGCCTTTTGAGGTGCTTCAGAGGATTTGGGAGGTGGCTTTTGAGCTGTCCTTAACACCTAGCTTGTCGAGTGTGCATTATGTATTTCATATTTCTATGCTCCAAAAGTATATTGGTGAGCCATCTCATGTTTTTGATTTCAGCACGGTTTAGTTAGACTGTGATTTGATTTATGATGTGGAGCCAGTGGCTATATTGGGGCGGCAGGTCCGAAAGTTGAGATCAAAGGATATAGCTTCAGTGAAAGTATAGTGGAGAGGTCTGCCCGTAGAGGAGGCTACCTGGGAGTTCAAGATGGAGATGTGGAGCAGATATCCTCACCTGTTTGAGGCTTCAGGTATGTTTCTTGACTTGTTCGAGGATGAACTTCTGTTTAAGAGGGGATGATCTAATGACTTGGCCGGTTATTTCATGAATTACCACTCCATTTCTCCCATTTCTCCCATTTTTGCTTCTTTATATGTTGTTCATCTGTATTTTATCGCATCGTGTTGGTTAATTTGGGTTCGGAGTGGTTTGTAGAGGAATGAGACACTTAGTCTCTTATTTAGAAGCTTTGGTTGAAAAAGTCAACCGAAAGTTGACTTGTGAGTAAATGATCTCAAAATTTGGTTTTTATGGTTCGGATAGCTTCATTAGCTGATTTGGGACTTAGGAGCATGATTGTAATGTATTTTGGATGTCCATGGTAGATTTAGGCTTAAATTAGCGAAAGTGAAATTTTGGCATTTTTCGGTTGGTAGTGGAAATTTTGATATTGGGGATGTAATGGAATTTCGAAAATCGGAGTAGGTCCGTTGTCTCATTTGTGATGTGTGTGCAGAATTTTAGGTCATTCGAATGAGGTTTGATAGGCTTTTTTATTGTTTGCGGAATTCGAAATTTTTGGAATCCTTAGGCTTGAATCCGAGGGTGATTTGGCGTTTCGACGATGGTTTGAGTGTTTCGAGTGTTGGTATAAGTTTGAATAGTGGTTTATGAATTGTTCGTATTTTTGGTTGAGGTCCCAAGGACCTCTGGATGAATTCGGAAGGTTGTCAGAAAGTTTGGAATTGGAGTTGAGTAGCTTCAGTTGATGTTCCTGTTATAACCGCACCTGCAGATTGGGGACTGCATGTGAGAGCCGCAGAAGTGGGAGATAGACCGCAGAAGCGAAAAGGAATACAGGAGCGAGGTTTGGACCGTATCAGCGAGCCGAAGGTGCAAGATCTGGGTCGCAGGTGCAACGTCTGGGGATCTTAATTAAAAACCGCATATGCGCTTAAGTTGACCACAGATGCGGTCCGCAAGTGCGTTAATTTGTTCGCAGGTGCAGAAATGCCTTGGCAGAAAGTATAAGAGGCCATCTTCGTGATTTTCAGCTTATTTCCTCCATTTTGAGACGAGTTTAGAGCTTTTTGAGAGTATTTGAAGAGGTACTCAAGGGGTAACGCTTGGAGGTAAGAGTTTTGAGCTGAATACTCGATTCTATGGGATTTCTAACTAATTAGGCATGAAATTGTTGGAATTTAAGTGTTAAAATTGGATAATTAGGGCTTGTAATTAGAGAGTTTTCATTGGGAATTTGAGGGGCCATTTGAGGTCTGGTTTTGATGTTCT
This sequence comes from Nicotiana glauca, assembly GCA_026770625.1. Classification (NCBI taxonomy): domain Eukaryota; kingdom Viridiplantae; phylum Streptophyta; class Magnoliopsida; order Solanales; family Solanaceae; genus Nicotiana; species Nicotiana glauca. Next base: position 70,239 of record MU745161.1, read on the forward strand.
TGATATGTATAAACTCGGGGGAGGATAAGCATTCTAGTGATGTGATTTTTATCGAATTCCGAGATGTGGGCCTGGGGGTCGGGTTTGGCTAATTTTGGGATTTTTTATGTAATTGGATTTTTGCGTGGGCTTTGTTCCTTTAGCATATTTTGTTGTTATGATTCTGATTTTGGATAGATTCGGGGCGAGTTGAGGCCGATTCAAGAGGCAAAGGCACCACGAGCTAGTGTTTGGACCGGATTAAGGTAAGTAATGATTGTAAATCTTGTCCTGAGGGTATGGAACCCGAATTTCACATCATTTTACTACCTTGAGGTGACGCACACGCTAGATGACGAGTGTAGGGTCGTACACCATTGGGAATTGTGACTTGGTCCATCCCGTTTGACTATTAAGTCGAGTATTTGATTGAAAATTATTTGATATTATTGTGTTTTGGAAAGTATTACTATGTTTAGGGCTGAATGTCGTGTTTGGGCCTCGTGCCGAATATTTGGACCCTTAGGGGCTTTTTATTACTATTTCCTCACTGTTTTTGGTTTAATATTTACACTCAGTCCTGATATGTTTTACTGATTATAACTCAATTCTATTTACCCCGTTTTGATTCTATAAATGATATTTTGGACCGAGCACTTGTTTTACTATTAGCCCGAGTGGCTTGAGAGGTTTCTGACTGAGTGAGAGCAAGGGCCTGTGTGGTGAGGATATCATGGGATTGAGCTACGAGCCACAGCATGTTGTACTGATTTGTAACATATGATAGGGTGAGGGCCTGATTTATTATGCCACGAGATCGCTTGCGATAGTGCTTGGGCTGTAGGAGTGCTTCCGGAATCTGAACACCCCCAGTGAGCGCGCGTACCCAATGTGTGTGATGTGATATTGCCCGAGGGGCTAATCTTGATTATTTTGTTGCCCGAGGGACTGATTATGAGTGATTGTGAGGTAGCCCGAGGGGCTGGTCCTGTTGATTTTTTGCCCGAGGGGCGGTTTATGGTACATGTCTTGCCCGAGGGGTTGTTTCCATTTTATATCATTTCTACACTATCTCTTGTTTGAAACTATTGAAAGATGTTTAAAGAAAAGGATTTTAGTGAAACTGAGTCTATTGTTACGAGTAAATTGATTTCTGTACTGTTTTGGAAACATAATGTTTTGATGTAGTGTAGCGACGTGGAATTCTCTATTTTCTTACTGCTCAGCTGCTTTTACTTTATTACTTACTAAGTTGGCGTACTCACATTACTCCCTACATTTTGTTTGCAGATCCAGGAGTTATGAGTCACGATTGTGAACTACGAATGTCCATTTAGCAGGATTTGGAGTCGACAAGGTAGTTGCATGGCATTCACAGCCCTGTTTTTCTCCCTCATATCTTCCCTAGATTTATTTAGTTTTGCCTTCCACACTTTGTTAGACTTTTTGTATTGAGACAGAGTTGTAGTTGCTCGTGACTTGTGATACCCCGATGTCGGGCTTGTGTTATTTTCTTCCGCACTGGTTATTTAAACTTGCATTATGATATATTTTGTTAATTAATGGATTAAAATGACTTTTTATGGGGTTCTGGTTGTATTTGGGTTTCTGTCGGCTAGCCTAGTTTCACGACAGGCGCCATCACGATCGGGTCGATTTTAGGGTCGTGACAAAGCTTTTTCTTCTCAGATTCATCGATAAGCATCTTTAACTAGTTTTCAATCAATTTCGACTACTTTTCATGAGTTTTTAACATCAAATATTTTAATTTCAAGGTAGAAATTATGGGTTTGGGTAGAATTTTTGAATCTTTTAAAATTAGGATTTACACCTCAATTTGAGATCAGATTTCGAAACAAATTACATAACCGGGCTCGGGGGTGAATGAGTAATCGATATTTGGTCCGAATCTCGTATTTTGACCAAGTGAGACTCGGGTTGACTTTTTAGAAAATGATCAAAATTGAACATTTTTCTTTCGTGGGTGTAAAGCTTATTTTGGATTGTTTGATTGATAATTGGCTAGATTCAGTTGGTTCGGAGGCATGTTTTAAAGGAAAAGTCGTGGTTGATTGTTGATTTGATTTAGAAAGAGGTAAGTGTCACAGTTAACCTTGACTTGATTGAATTAGGACTTGATTGGTCTATTGGCTACTTGATTCTATGTATGGGAACAACGTATATGCAAGGTGAAGAGTGTATATATGTTTCCGTGGGTTAAACATGCGGGGCTGGCTACTTAGTGGTTATCTTCAATTACTTCATTCCTTCAGTTATTTTATTTTACTATGTGTTACATGTTTTAATTGTTACTTGAATTGACTTGTTAAATTCATGCTTTCATTCGTTACATGCCTTAATGTCACGCCCCAAACTTGAAGAGGCGTGAGCGGCACCCCGTGCCATACTCGGCCCGAGCGTACCACACTGTAACTGTGAACTCTCAAGGGATAGCCCTAAAATTAGGCCGATGAGGCCATATTCTTAATCATCTGAAAATAGCGTCTCTCTCATATGTAGGGTAAACATACCCAAAATCTAATATATATAATTGTGCAGGCCGAAGAAGCCACCATGAACATCTATTGATACACAAAATATACAGGACTCGTCTACAAGCCTCTAGAGATAACTGAACTGTACCATGGTCGGGACAGGGCCTCGACCTACCCATCAAACTTGTATATATAAAATGGTAAGGTCTAGACATGATAACTCTGAGAAAGTGGAGCTTACTAACCAAGCTGATGTTTGACTCTGTTTGCTGGGAGGGTATGTCCAACTGTCAATCAGGACCTGCAGGCATGAAATGCAACGTCCCCCATAAATGGGATGTTAGTGCGGAATAATATACCAAGTATGTAAGGCAACAGAATGACGGAAAACTGAAAGTGAACTGATAATATAATAATTGAAAGTAATTGGGAGTCAAAGATAATCTGATGATATGCTTACCTGCTAATATTGACTCATCTCTCTCAATATAGTAAGTAAAATAGATGTCCTACCTTATAAGGCTTGGTATGTATAACTGCTCTGCCATAGTAGGCTCACTCATATGCTCTCGGCCATACTAGGCTCTGTATCTCGGCCATTCTAGGATCTCTCATAGGTGCTCGGCCATAGTAGGGTTGGTATATAACTTACCATCTGATTAGAGTTTTCCTAATAGGGGCCTGCCCTTCGATTATAGCTCGATGGTAGTGAAAATACTGTAATACTGTATATATATAGACTCTATGCTCTCTTGTCTAAAAGAAGACAAAACTAAATTGAATATGAAGTCCCGATAAGGGAGAATGCTGTAACTTATGAGACAAGAAAAACGTACATAAATTCAGGAATATGAACTTCTCTTTATGTCTCGTTATCAAACACATGTAGTTACTGGATCATGCCAAAATGAAGGAAAGGTTTAGCCTTAACATACCTTAACCTCGTTGATTCCTTAATAGCTACCAAGTAGCTCTTCAAACAACTCAACTCAGTCAAGCATAGCATAAGAAGATAGATGAGTAAAGGCTAAGTCTGTAACTTAAGCTAGTAGCTCATTTTGTGTAAATTTGGGCAGAATCTCCCTTGTAACAAGGGCCTCCTCCAATACCATATACCAACAACAACAACCAGATAAATACAATAAAAATAACATCAACAATAGGGTACAAAATATTTCATTAACAAGTCATCAACATATCACGACGAGCAGCAAGCTGGGACTGAATCCCTTTAGCACCCTTAAACCCCATTATCATTCAGTCTTGAACTTAGTAAAATATTCAGTATAATAACAAATAACTTTTAAAGGATTTATAACATTGTACTAAATTTTAAAGTTATCCGGAATAGCCCAACGCAAGATAATATCACTATCGACAACTTCCAAGTGCTTTGTAGCCATTTCCTTTTCTAGTTACCAAGTAAACTAACACAATCATAATAACAATATCATAGCCAACTTAGTTTCCATAATTTCCAGGCACTTAAAGTTCATAAGAGCAACTTTCTAATCAATGCATCAAGAACAACAACATCTCAAGCTAATCCAAGTATTATCTTGTAGTTTATCGTCCTAAAAACTTAATCAACATACAAGCAAGCTTAAATACAATTAGTAGGCTATTATACTCACCTTTGACAGTATCAACAACTTGAAATTTCATCAAAATACCGCCCACAATTATCCTCAATGACACCACAACACTATAGGTGTTGTATTCTCTTCTTGAATCAACTTTTGGTGTTCAAGTTGGTGTGTAAACACTTGTAGTTTGCCTTAAAAATATAATATATATGAACGAGGAACTGATTATTACCTTAATAAATAAGAACAACACGAAACCTGAGGTTACTTCACTTCGAAGAACCCTCCAAAACAGCCACCAGATGAAGAACTACAATCTAGCAAGCACCACGGGGTTTCTAGCGTTGGATTCATAATTTTATCTTATGTTTTCACCCTAGAATCATGGAGGAACGTTGGACAAAATTTGGGAGTTTTTAGGAACTGTTTTAGATGAGAGAAATTAGTAAAAAAATTTAGAATGAACTTAAATACAAGCTGGAGTTTACACCGACTCTGTGGGTCCCATGGGAGCTGCTTGCGCAGTCTCACGAAAATGTGAGTATCTCTCTACTCTGATAATGTATCGACAAACGGTTAAATGATTTAGAAACTAGACTCGTTTATTCAAATTGGTAGGTAGATAATCCCCTAATTCAAAGTATATTGGGAGAAAATCTAAGCTACATTTGATCTAAGTTTCAACATATTTATGAATGGAACTTGTGATGACCTTTTCTAACTTTTGTTCCACAACTCACTTGACTTCAAAACATAACACACGACTATAATACAGCTAAAATAACTCATAACATAATCTACTTATAATTTTAAGCACCCTAGACTCACCCCAAAAGTACATGTTATAACATTCCAACTTGTCGACTTTCGACGAAACTTATTTTGTTCAATTTGTTTAGCTTCTAAGCCTTCAAACCCTCTTGGTACTTGGTATTCATGATCTTAAATATTTTTAACCTCAACATTAACATAATTAACTAAATTTGTAAACTTTTCAAAGATGAATTCATTTTTGAGCTTACATCAATTGACTTATGACGTACTCTTACGTACGAAAATATGGGGTGTAACACTTAATTTGCTATGTGCTTCCATGTATCTGTGTCTTCATTTATTGACCACCTTTACTTGATACATGTTTTTATATGTTGTTAGATAGCTAATTCAACTTGTCTTATATCTATTTATTTAATTCCCTTATTGCGCTATGTTGTGAAATACATCGTAATTAATTGTAGTATTGTACGTACATGTTATTTATATGGGGTCAGGTTGCACATCACAACGGATATTGAAATAATATTTGGGATCAGATAGCACACCGCAACAGATATTGATATGACATTTAGGATTGGTTACATGTCACAACACATATTGATATTATATATGGGATCAGGTTGAATGCCACAATGGTATTGGTGTATAAATATGTGGATCGATTTGCGCGCTGCAACAGAAAAGATATATTATGGTTGTTCTTGACTGTGCTTTTGTATTCGTGATGTATTGTGAATTTGAGCACAAATGATATTCTTGGACCCTCTGTTATGCATTCCACATTATGGTTTATACATTAATGGTTATTTCTCTTCGATTGTTATTTTTACTTATACTCGTACAAGTGTAGAGTGAGTGCCTTGTTATAACCTCATCACTACTTCGTCGAGGTTAGGATCGGTACTTACGAAGTACATGGGGTTGGTTGTGCTCATACTACACTTCTTGTGCAGATTCTAGTGTTGGCCCCAATGATATTTAGTAGAGACTTGCTCATACTTAATTTATTCGGAGACTTGAGATAGGGTTGCACGGTGTTCGCAGACCCTAAAGTCCCCTTCTTATCTTTTATACTATTTACTTCATTCGGACAGTTGGATTTTCCTTTCATACCTTGTTCGTAGCACTTTTAGCAACCCATGCACTTTTATCTTCTCATTTATCTGACTTTAAAAATTGTTATTGTAAATACTTGTATAGCTAATGTTAGGTTGCCTAGAAAGTGGATTTTAGGCACCACCACGGCCCCGTAGTTGGGAATTTGGGTCGCAAAAAGTTGATCAGAGCACTAGGTTGCCTAGACTTCATGAGTCATAAGCAAGCGTAGTAGAGTTATGAGGATCGGTATAGAGATATCTATACTTATCTTCTAGAGGATATAAGGCTTTAGGAAATTTCGCCTTTTTTATTTCTCTATTGTGCAACTTTATTCCATCATTGAGTTTGAATCATTCTATTCTTGTTCTCTCACAGATGGTGAGGACACGTACTGTATCAGTAGCTGATCGGGAGTCGAAGCCCTAGGTTGTAGCCACTACTAGGGGTAGAGGCCGGGGCCAATGTAGAGCCAGAGGCAGAGGCAAAGCTCAGCCTAGATCATGATAATCTCCGATAATCTCCGGAAAAGAGTCAAGGCCTGTGGATGCCAGGTAGCTACCTCGATAATCTCCAAATAACGGTAACTGAGAATCAGCAACCACCGTGTTTAGAAACACCTAGATCTTCACACAAAGTGCAGGGTGTAGCGTGAGTACAACCAACTTAGTAAGTAACAAGTCTAACTATTAGGCTGAAAGTAGTGATGAGCTTCATAGATACAGTTCAGTTATATAATTACAGTACTGAAATGTAGTCATGCTTTCAGGTTTAGCAGATAAAGCTCAAACATGTAAGATATTTCAAGTACAACTAAAATAAGAAATGATACTCCTCGATATCTGTATGTCAGTTGTGCATATCGTATGTGATGCAACACAATGTAAGGCTCACATATCACATTCTTGGAGTACTCAACCTGACTACTTCAACTCCCACTCATCAGGCTCAATCACTCAGCACTGTACAGGGCAGAACGAGCCCAAGGCAGATCCAACCCAAATGCAAATAGATTCAGGGCAGATCTAGCCCAATGCAAATAAATCAGGGTAGATCCAGCCCAATGTAAATAAGTCTAGGGAAGATCTGGCCCAATGTATATGAATCAATAACAATTGCGCTCGTTGTGGGTGTGCAAACAACGAAGGGGAAAATACAGTCCAAGCGCTACAATAAGCCATATCCTGGCATGAATAAATAAATCCTGCTGCAACGTGTAGCCCGAACCCATAAATATCACTCACAACTCGCCCTCGGTCTCACTTAGTCATCAATATCTCCAGTCTCTCGGGCTCACAACGCTCATGCTAATCATCCCTAATCAATGATATGAGATGTGACAATATACAATAATAGACACTGAGATATGATATGTAATTATGAATGTGACTGGATACAAAACTGTAATGAAGCAAATAATGCGACTATGGGTCCTAACAGTACCCGCATATAGCATAAACATAATTTCTAGCATAAATTACAGCTCAAGTGCTCTAACACATATGGTACAGTAAAAATGTTCAAATATGATAGCTACAGAATTCCATGGAATCGACTAAATCACAATTACTATGGTGCACGCCCACACGCCCATCACCTAGCATGCGCGTCACCTCAACATCAATCACATGGCACGTAATTCGGGGTTTCATACCCTTAGAACCATATTTAGAAGTGTTACTTACCTTACACTATGCAAATCTCTGCTCAAACAAGCCCTTGCCTCGCGAAACAGCCTCCGAAAGCCTCCAATCTATCCACAAACAATTAGAGACGATCAAATCAAGCTATAGGAATCAACTCCTTACGAAAATGTTAAGTTCATAATCAAAAATAAAAAATCAACTCAAAAGTCAACCCTTCAGGCCCACTTCTCAAAATCCGATAAAAGTTACAAAATCCGAACATTCATTCAACCACGAGTCCAACCATACCAAAATTACTCATATCTGATACCAAAATCTCGCTCAAATTTCCAAAATTTAGCCTAAGGAGTTTCCTCCATGTTCCCCCAATATTTCAACCCAAATCACTAATTAAATGATAAAATCAAAATATAATCATGGAATTTAACAAAACCTAAGTAAGAATCACTTACCCCCAATCCCTTGACAACCTCTCCATGAATCCCATCCAACCGAGCTCACAAAATCAAATTGTGAAATAAATTCAAACCCTCATTTTTGAAATATTTAAGTTTGCCCAGATGTCCTAAATTGCGGTCACAGAAAATGCTTCGCGATCGCGAAGCAAAACAATGCTTCCCCAAAATTTAACCTTACACGATCAAGTAAATACCCACGCGAACGCGATGCACTGGCCCTCAAACTTATGTGATCGCGAACAATGACCCAGCTTCTACCTCATTTACTCTACGTGAACACGACCTTAGCCTCACATTTTTGATTCACTGCCTCACTCAACTACATGATCCCAGCCCTCAACTTCAAAAATCAGACCCGTGCACTAGAAAAACTTTAGAAATCATCAAGTCCAAATTTGATCTGTTAACCATCCGAAAACCACCCGAGGCCCCCGGAACCTCAACCAAGCACACAAACAAGTCCTAAATACGATACAAACTTAGTCAAGCCTTCAAATCACATCAAAAAACACTAAAACCACGAATCGCGCACCGTTTCAAGCCTAATGAACTTTTGAACTTCTAACTTCTACATTCGATGCTGAAACCAATAAAATCACATCCGATTGACCTCAAATTTTGCACACAAGTCATAAATGACACAACAGACCTACTCCAACTCCCAGAACCAAAATTCGAGCCCGGTAACCATAAATTCAACTCTCGGTTAAACTTCTCACTTTTCAAAACTTCTAATTTTCCAACTTTTGTCATTTCAAGCCTAAATCAACTATGGACCTCCAATTTGCTATCCGGACACACTCTTAAGACCAAAATCACCTTACAGAACTATCGAAACCATCAAAGCTCCATTCCGGAGCCATTTACCCATAAGTCAACATCCGGTCATCCTTTTCAACTTAAGCTTCCAACCTTGAGACTAAGTGTGTCAACTCATCCTCAGAACCATACCAAATACCCCGGCAAGTGACATAGCAACTATTAACTATAAAACGAGCAGTTAATGGGGGAACAAGGTTAAAACACTAAAAAAAACAGGCCTGGTTGTTACATCTCCCTTTCTTAAACAAATATTCATCCTCGAACGGGTCTAGAAGCATACCTGGAACCCCAAATAGGCATGGATATCTCCTCCGCATCTCCTGCTCGGTCTCCTAAGTAGCCTCCTCAACTGGCTGACCTCTCCAATGCACCTTCACTGAAGTTATTTCTTTTGACATCAAATTTTGAACCTGTCGATCCAAAGTGGCCACCGGCTCCCCATCATAAGTCAAATCACCATCGAACTAAATCGTGCTTAAGTCCAAAATATAAGACGGATTGCCGACATACTTCCGGATCATAGATACATGAAATACTAGATGAACACTCGATAGACTGTGGCCAAGAAAGATTGTAAGTCATCTCTCCAATCCTCTGAAGCACCTCAAATGACCCAATATACCGAGGGCTCAACTTGCCCTTATTTTCGAACCTCATAAAATCCTTCATGGGTGAAACCTTGAGCAGTACCTTCTCCCCAACCATGTAACCAATATCACAAACCACCCGATCGGTGTAACTTTTCTGTCTAGACTGTGTCATGCAAAGCTGATCCTAAATCAATTTAACCTTGTCCTAATCATCCTGAACCAAGTTAGTACACAATAGCCTAGTCTCATCCGGCTCAAACTAACCCACCGATGACCGACATCGTCTCCCATACAAAGCCTCATACAAAGCCATCTAAATGCTCGATTGGTAGTTATTGTTGTAGGCAAACTCTACGAACAGCGAAATTGATCCTAAGAACCCCTAAAATCTATGACACAAGCACATAACATATCCTCCAATATCTTAATAGTGCGCTCGGACTACCCGTTCGTCTGAGGGTGAAATAATGTACTCAGATTAAACTTTGTGCCCAACTCTCGCTGCATGGCTTTCCAAAACTGTGATGTAAACTTCATGCCCCAATTTGAAATGATGGACACCGGCATAATGTGAAGGCGAACAATCTCGCGGATGTAGATCTCAGCCAACGACTCCGAAGAATAAGTAGTTCCAACTACAATAAAGTGCGCGGACTTGGTCAACTGATCCACAATCACCCAAATAGCATCAAATTTCCTCAACTGTGAGAGCCTAGAGACAAAATCCATAGTGATACGCTCCTATTTCCAATCGGGAATCTTTAGCCTCTGAAGCAATCTGCGTGATCTCTAATGCTTATACTTCACCTGCGAATAGTTTAGACACCGAGCTACAAACCCCACTATATCTTTCTTCATCTTCCTCCACCAATAGTGCTGCCTCAAGTTCTAGTACATCTTCAGGGCACCCGGATGAATAAAATACCTCAAAGAGTAGCCCACCTCAAGAATTAGCTCACTAACCCATCTACATTAGACACACAAATTCGACCCTGCATCCTCAACACCCCATCATCCACAATAGTAACATCCTTAGCATAACCATACTGAACCGTGTCCTAAAGGACAAGGATATGGGGGTCATCATACTGGCACTCTCTTATGCGATCATATAAGGAAGACCAAAAAACCACACAAGCTAGAACTCGACTGGGTTCTAAAACATCTAACTTCATGAACTGGTTGGCCAAGGCCTAGACATCAACTGCAAGTGGCCTCTCACCAACAGGAATAAATGCAAGGCTACCCATACTCACCGCCTTTCTACTCAAGGCATCAGCCACCACATTGGCCTTCCCAGGATGATACAGCATAGTAATGTCATAGTCCTTTAGCAGCTCCAACCATCTCCGCTGTCTCAAATTTAAATCATTTTATTTGACCAAGTGCTGGAGGATCCGATGATCTGTAAATACCTCACAAGACACACCATGAGATAATGCTTACCTCACAAGACACACCATGAGACTTTTTTTTTTTTTGGTTATAAGAAAAAACCGGAGGACTTGTTATCCAAACAAGTTGATGTTAATGCACGAAAGTCATAGACTCTCCAACAATATATAATCCGACAAGTTTTAAAAATTCTTTACCCCTTAAATTAAATGCAAGAAAAGTTGACTTCGCCCCAGAATTAAATGACAGTGGATCATTGAAAGTGTCGTCCTTTAGTAGGTTAAATGCCTTTTTCTTATGTTACACATAAATTTCATTTATTAGAAACAATAATCTGGAGGTATTTTTTAAGTGACTTAATAGTTTAAAAATTCATTTAAACTGCCAGAATATAAAAGTTAAAACTCCACAATATGTATAATATCAGAAATCGAAATAGAATACAGCCGAAACATTTATTCAACTTGGGTCAGCTAAGTCAGCAGAGCTATCTTCACTAGGATCACATTATAATTTGGACAAAATATCATGGTATAGCCAGTTTTCACACTAATCAATCAAAAATAGCCAGCGTTTACCAAGTCATTGAAAAATAGCCACTATTTTGCTGCAACAGGGACCGGTCCCGTATAATATACGGGTGTTCTGGTGCATTTGTGTACGAACTTCAGCATATTATGCTGGACCGATATACTTTGCTAACTCCTGTATAATATACGGGAGACTAGAGCACCAGTGCTCCAAACTCCAGTATATTATACTGGACATTTATACTTGCTGGAACTCCCGTAAAATATGCGGGAGTTCCAGCATAATTATGCTTGAACTCCCGTAAAATTTGCGGGAGTTCCAACATAGTTATCCTGGAACTCCCGTAAAATATGCGGGAGTTCAAGCATACTTATGCTGGAACT
>MU745161.1:85082-101616 GCA_026770625.1 Nicotiana glauca
CACCATACTTCAATGGACAACACTTCTCTCATTGAAAAATGTGTATGGAAACATACATCATGTTTGCCCCGACCGGCAGCTGCTAGGTTTCCCCATCTCTTCTAAACTTTCTCCGGTCTTCGGCCCGAGCTGTATGAGGCTCCTAAGATATCAAAGTCTGGCGAGTGATCAAAAAGGAAAATCTTGCAATTCCCCCAAGAAAGATGAAAATGATCAAGTAATAGTATCCACTAATCCACTTGACTTAGATGACTACACTGATGAGCAAGCTGTTGCCTTAATTGTGAATTCCAAAGCAAAAAATCCGATGTACAATGCTATTAGTGGTGAAGAATATGATAAAATCTCAAGTTGTGAAACTACTAAGGAGATGTGGGATAAATTAGAAGTCACATATGAAGAGACCAACAAGGTAAAAGAAACGAGGATAAATCTATTAGTTCGTGAGTATGATCTATTTCAAATGAAGGACGAAGAATCTGCTGAAGAAATGTTCTCCGGGTTCAACAAAATTCTTAGAGATATAAAATACTTTGGTAGAACAATAAAAAGCAGAGAACAAGTCAGAAAAATTCTCAGAAGTTTACCTAAGATTTGGCAACCAAAGGTCATCGCACTCGAATGTCAAGATCTTGATAAAATGTCCTATGATGAACTGAGAGGTAATCTAATAGCTTTTGAGAAAACTCACTTGGATAGACAGATTCAACAAGAAAAGAAGAAAAAATTTGCCTTCAAAGCAATTGTGGCTGAACGAGAAGATGAAGAAGAAAATGAAGGAGGATAACATGATGTAAATATAGCCATGCTCTCTCAAGTTGTAACTGGCATGATGAATAAAAACAAAAATAGCAGAAGAGGTAAATCAAACTTCAGAAATGAAAGGATAAATAATGAAAATGATGGAAGATGTTGCGAATATAGTAAACATCACTACTACAAAAAAGGCCTTTAGCGGCAATAAGGTAATTGTCGCTAATAAATTATTTAAGCTAAAATATTAGCGACATAAGTCTATTAGCCAGTAAAATATATCCTTTTAACGACAATAAAAAAATTGACACTAAAAATCATTAATTGAATTAATTTGTTTATTATTTTAACTTTTCCTCCCTACAATGAAAATGAAATCTTTCCCTCCATTTTTTTGGGACAAGAAATTATATTCCCTCCCATTAGAAAACCCTCCGATTAGAAAAATAATAGGAAAAACCCTGTAATTAGAACGAAGAACAATGCAGGAAACGATACAGAAGAAAGACGCTAGGAAAACCTATGTGTCAACAGTATCGCTGCAAAAGCCTCCGTCCTGCCACGGTCTCCGGCCATCCTAGGTCGTTCTTAATCGAGTTACATATAATTTTGGTTGATGCTGCTCGATTATTCTTAATCTTCGCTGTCAATCTTTTCCCTATCATTCGTCTTCAACTTCTATTTTCGTGTAGGTTTCAAGAATTATTGCGGAAAACTCTCGTCTCCTTCAATTTCTTGTCTTAATCGGCAAAAAATTCTGCTTACCAGGTACCAATCTTTGATTTTTGATTTTTGACATCCAACTATGGCCTTTTGGGATTAGTGAAAGTACAACATTTTCTGTGTTTACTAAGTCGTTTTGTGATATATGGCTGTTGTTAGATTGATAGTCGATTGATTGAATTGATTCCTCCTCTGTTACTGTATTGTTTTTGAATTGGTTCCTCTGTTTTCTAAGGCTACTGTTACTTTTGTAATTTTTCAAAAATTTTCTAAGTGTCGTTGATGCATATTGATGTTTTAGTTGAATGCCGGCAGTCGAGATATGAATTCAACCATGTTCAAACTTTTTGCCCGAGTATATTATATATATATATATATTCTATTGATAGTTGGTGATTTAGTGCATTATTAGACTTATTACTGATTTTTACCTTGTTACAAAGAGGAATTTTAGCGGTTAAAAGGTTCGCAGAATGTTTTGAAACTGGTTAGTTTGTTCGCGTGAAGGTCTGAAAGGATCAGAATAATCTTTGACTTATATTTAAACGCTAAAAATATCTATTCAAAGTGAAATCTAAAAAAAATAGTAGTATCGAATAACTGAGAATAGATAGAATAGAAGAATGAGATAAACGAGTATATATAGAACATGTTGGTTGATCGTAGGATTAGCATTCATCATTATGGAAATTTGAGTTTCTTTGTTAATTCTTTCAACTTTTGGGTTGGAAAAATGCAACCTAGGAGTGTTGTGTCGCACTACTTGATCATCCCCCACGTTCTCAACCAAATTATTCTCCGAGTCAATTTGTCAAACACCCAACTTCTTATAAAGATTTTCACTTGACTGATCATGTTTGCTACTGCTAATACATGGTGTAATTTGCTGCATAAATCTAGTATCCTTGACTGTTAGAGAGTTAACACCAATGTTCACCTCTTCTGCTATTGCTTCAAAACTATTTGGACTCGTGACAGCCTTTGACGTGGTTTGTCGAGCAGTTGGAACACTCATATTCTGCTGCTAATTCTTCACACCTGGAGCAGCATTTCGCTTAGCAGGAGACCTCATCATTACTGTCCATTTTTCCCTAGTTTGTGCACCAACTTTAGGAGTAGTAGCTGCATTATTTTGTGCACATGAATTAGCAGCTGTCACATCATCTGATTTCCCAACCTGGGAAGTAGCATGTTGTTGTCGTGTAGTTGGTATCACAGGTGTAAGAGCTCGATCACCAGCTGTCCCAACTTGTTTCTTCACCTGTCCCATAGATTTTGATGCCCAACTTTTATAGGTTTTCAGCAATAGAATCTGTAGTAACACCAGAAATTAAACCATATGATCTTTAGCTGCAATAGATTTGCTTGAAGTATCACAAACATGTCCCGTCCTGGAATTTGTAGCTTGTCCAGCTGCTTTCCTCTCACTCTGATCATCCTTAATCCCTTCAGCAACACCAACATATCGTGCTGCTGTAGGAGTTTGTCCAGCTTTATCATGACTGTCACACATCTGCCTAGCTTGTACAACTGGATTTACAGCATTGTAATTCTCGCTAAGGCTATAGAAGCAGGAACATCACGTGTAGGTTTAGCCTGACCCTTCACAAGCATTAATTCATCACCTCCAGTCCCTTTCGAATTAGGATTAGTAACACTTATTGAATTACCATTCTCAGGTGCTGTAGGATTCAAAACCCCAGCTACTACAACAGTAGTGATGGATTCAACTTCCTTAGGTTGCAACTGCACCAGCTGCTGTTGATCATGAGTCACCTCTGATGCTTTCACAATATTAGTAATCATAGGAGCATTAGGATCAACAGTAGCACCTGATGCGATCTTAAAATTTCTAATAATACTAGATTCATCCTCCACTCGATTAGTGATCGCATTAGTATTTTCCTTAGGTTTCACATGAACATTATCACCTTAAGTAACATCTTTGTCAGCACTCTCCTTTTGTTTTACTAATTTAGCATTTAAAATCTCCCTCTCATCTCCTTGATATTTATCAATATCACTGCACAATGTTTATGCATTCTCTTGTGACTTTACTGTTTGTTTTCTCAGAACCCGTGCCTCAAAATATTGATGGCACCTCAAGTGAACAGGTAGCTCGATTTCATATGTTTTAGACATTCTTAATAAAAATTTAATCCTAAAAACGTATTGTTATCTAATGTGTTAATATCCTAACTCTTTTCTGGCTGATTTATCTCATTTTTGGAAGACTTAAACCTGATTAAGTGTCCATTACTAATTTCTAATTGTTTGTATATTTGATTGTGTGCATTTGTTGCTTTGTCTTTATCTCTACTCGAACTTTAAATATATCTCATTAATTCTAGCCTCTTTACCTTTTTCTTTAGTATTGGTTATTTACATTGTATGGAAGGAACTAGATTAAGAATATGTTTTGAGGGTTACTTGAAGACGCCATTATTATGGAGTGAACGAACTAGGTTGAATGTTATCTTCTCATCCCAATCCTTATCTCTATCCTTACTCCTTAGTTACTTGTTACCTCTATAGTTTTCATTGTAATTTAGTAACTTGAGAGTTATAATCAGTGTTCATATTCTTATTAATATAGTGAGGAGTTTCACCATTGTTACAAACATCAACCAGCACTTCTATTCCTTCTGAAATGAAAGCTTAGAGTGTTCTGTGTGCAGCACCATTGGAAGAAACTCATACACACCTATTTTTTGATTGCCCCTACTCACAGTATATATGGAAGGCCCTACTACAGTGGTTGGGTTTTCATAGACAAATAGGAACATGGGATAGAGAGATCACATGGTTATCAACTCAGGTGAGCAACAGTAGGACAAGAAAAGCTATCTTAGGATACCTCTTTGCAGCCATTGTGTATCATATCTGGGTGAAAAGGAACAACCACAGATTCAATAAGAAAGCACAAGATTACAAGATGATAGTTAGGGAAATAGTCTTGCAGTTGCACATCGTAGGACAAAAGAATTATAAATGGTCTAGATGGCTAGATAGACACAATAGTTATCCAGTTGCATAGGAGTAGTGTATGAAGTAGTCCAGTTTGTTAGAGTTTTATATGAGGTCTGTTTGAGGATCTAGCTCAAGAGTCCAAGAAGTGCTAGTTGTACTTATTTCACACGGTTAAATATAATTTTTCGTTTGGCCAAAAAGAAGAAAAAAAAAGAAGATGAAACTCTAGTACAGTAATTGGTTTGTTTCTAATTCTGATTATGGAAGTGCTTATGTTTTGAAGTTTGAGTCCAATGTATAAGTTCCAGAAATTAAGGAAGATCAAGTCTTGATTAAGGTTGTTGCTGCTGCTCTTAACCCTGTTGATTTTAAACGTCGGCTCGGAAAATTCAAGGCCACTGATTTCACTTCACTGGAGTGATATATTAGTACTGCATGTTTCATAGGATATTTGGCGCAGTGAATCTTTAGCTTTAAAATTGAATGCTTGTTAATCATTTCTGTTTCATTTTTTATCATAGTGTGTGATGGTATTTCAGGTCCTTTAACACAATTATTTTATAATTTCAGGTCATACAATCTAATGTTCGATAATTTGGCGGTGGGAAGATTTCAAAATGATGAAAAATTACGGAAATCATTTGAAGACCATCATTCTAGAATATTATTATGATGACATTAGCTATTTAGTCCAAACAATATATTTTTATGTTTTAAGTTACTGTGATATTAATATTTTTGTTTAGTACTTCCTTTTGATTGTTAAGATTTAATGAGATATATTACATTTTTTTGAATTAATATTAATATATTTTATTATTTGGGTCATATTTTATACAAATGAAGTAACTATTATTAATTGTTGCCAAATTATTGATATTATCGCTAGTGACTTTTAAAGATATTGATTTTTAGCGGCAATTTAATTAAACATATTAGCTATTAAAATGGACGCTAAAAGGGTAAACTAATTGCCGTTAAAGATGCGGACTTTTTAGCGACAATTAATTTGAATTTAGTGGCTATAAAAATAGATGGTAAATAAGTATAATTAGTCGTTTGGATTGGATTTAGTAGCCATTATAATTGCCATAAACAATTACCGTTAGAGATGCAAACTTTTAGCGGCAATTAGTTTGAATTTAGTGACTATAAAAATGGATGGTAAAGAAGTATAATTAGCCGTTTGGTTTGAATTTAATAGCCATTATGATTGCCACAAACAATTGCCATTAGAGATACGAACGTTTAGCGGCAATTAGTTTGAATGTAGCGGCAATAAAAATAGCTACTAAAGAAGTATAGTTGGCTGTTTTGGATTGAATTTAATAGCCATTATAATTGTCGCAAATAATTCCACTAAAGATAATAATTTTTAGCGGCAATAAATCATACATTTTACTAGCTTTTGCGACAAATGCCGCTAAAGCCTTTGCCGACCCCAGCATCAGTGGCAAAAGACTGATGGCTGGTAAAAGATATAGCGGCTATAGTTATTGCCGCTAAAGCTATTTTGTATTGCCGTTAAAGGTCTTTTTTGTAGTAGTGCATGGACACATTCAAGCTGATTGTGCAGAACTAAAGAAGAAGCTGAGCAGAAATCTTCAAAGGAAGAAGTCTTTCGAAGCCTGGAGTGATGAAAAAGAGTCCAATCTTGAAGAAGTTACAAATATGTGCTTCATCGCCATGGGAAATGATAGCAATGAAGAATCAGGAGAACGTGGGTTCTCAGGAAACAGAGGAATAAATGAAGAAGAAGACTCAGATCAACTTGGTCTCATGGCAGACAAGGGAACTAGTGAGATACATCCCCTAAATTGCCCTAATTGTTATGAACTCCAAGAATCCGTTGATATTGCTCTAGCCGATATTGAAAGAGTCCTAAATGAACTCAGAAAGATTCAAAGAGAAAAGAAAGAATGGGCCCTAAAGCTAGAGGTTTGTGAAATTGAACGTGATATGTTACAGGAAGAAGTTAATGAACTTCAACTTCAATTGGATGGATTGCAAAAATTCACTAGTCATAGTTCAGTTAAATCAAATCAGACTGTTCGTCACAAATAGAAAAATCTCATGGGAGTTCCTTTTGTGATAAAAATGGGCATAATACTAACCAATGCAGGAACAGAATCAAGGCAGAAAAAGATTCTGAAAATTCAAATAGTCTATCTTATTTTTATTATGGTAAAAAGGGCCACATCTCAAATCGTTGCAGGTTCAAAGATGATGGGTTTGGCGACCAAAATCTTCAAATCACACTAACACTCAGCATTCTAACCTTTCAGGACTGAAGCAAGCTTGGGTACTTAAAAACAAGTAATTATGTTTTACAGGAACACCGCAAGAAGAATCGAAAAGGAAAATAGTATCTCGACAGCGCATGTTCCAGACATATGACTGGTGACAAACAATTGTTCAATATAGTCACCAAACTAGATGGTGGGACAGTCACATTTGGAGACAAATCCAAAGGAAATGTAATTGGTGTCGGAAAAGTTCCTCTAAGATCAACATGCGATTTAGATGAAGTCTACCTGGTTGATGAACTCGGCTACAATCTTCTCAGCATTAGTCAACTATGTGACAGTGACTACGAGGTTCGTTTTAAGGAACATGATTGGTTTATAGAAGATGAATCAGGTAAAGTCATTCTTTCAGGCAACAGAGATAGAAATGTCTATACTATTAGCAACCTAGATAATATTGGGGATCAAGTCTGTCTTGGTTCTATAATTGATGATCCCTAGGCTTGGCATAGAAAATTTGGTCATGTCATCATGCATACTATTCAAAAGCTTTCTAAACACGATCTCGTTATTGGTCTTCCTAAACTAGACTTTACAAAAGATCATATTTGTGATGCATGTCAACTAGGAAAACAAACTCGCTCATCTTTCAAAATCGAACAATCTGTTTCCACCTCACAACCTTTCAAACTATTACATATGGATTTATTTGGTCCAACTAGAGCTGCTAGTATAGGTGGTACAAAATATGCTTTTGTTATTTTAGATGACTTCTCTAGATTTAACTAGGTTATGTTTTTGAGTCATAAAGATGATGCTTAAAGAATTTTGAAGTTTTCTGTAAGAAGGTTCAATGAGAAAAGGGTTACTACATCTCTTCTATCAGAAGTGATCATGGAGGAGAATTTGAAAGCAGAGCTTTTGAAAACTTTTGCAATGATCAAGGAATCTCTCACAACTTCTCTTCACCAAGATCTCCGCAACAAAATGGGGTGGTAGAGCGTAAAAATAGAACCCTAAAGGACATGGCAAGGACCATAATTGTGGAAAATTCTCTACCTCACCATTTCTGGGCAGAAGCAGTAAGCACAACTTGTCACATTATCAACATGTGTCTAATTCGACCTATTCTCAAAAAGACTCCTTATGAACTATGGAGCATAAGAAACCCAATATTAGCGATTTTCACCCTTTTGGATGCAAATATGTCACGACCCCAATCCCGGTCGTGATGGCACCCAACACAATTGCTAGGCAAGCCCGACCAATTAATACTCACAACCCAATCACATATCACATTACCGATTAACAGTATTAAATTAACAGTTTAACAAGTCTTTCAACTGGATAATTAATTAGAAGACAGCACGGAAACAGTAGCATATCTAACACCTCCAAAAGATCTGGGGTCACGAGTTTAGAGCCTCTGAATGAAACAGAGTAGTAAATCCACAATAGTACAGAGATCTAGAATGCGGCAATATCAAAGAGATAAGGGGAGGAGTCGGGTCCTGCGGTCGTCAGGCAGCTACCTCGATAACTCCTAAGAAATCTGGAAAATAGCAGCAGCAGCTCAACTAAGCCTCTGGAACACCTGAATCTGCACACATGGTGCAGGGAATAAAGTGAGTACTCCAATTCAGTGAGTAATAAGCATATATAATGACTGAAGGTGAAAATACACGAAATACCACAATGTAAAGCTACAGCCAACAGTTTAACACAATTAACGGTAAAAACGGCAACAAAAAATGACAGGAAAATATTAATGTATGAATGCAATGCAATGCACATGACCGCTATGGCACGCAGCCCGATCCATTTGGGGTACCCGCGCTCACTGTGGGGGTTCAGACTCCGGAGGGGCTCCAACAGCCCAAGCGCAATATCATCGTATCATCGCTGCGGCGTGCAGCCCGATCCACACTCTGTCCAGAATATGCATGTGAGCCACACGGCAAAGTCAAGTTATAGTTCTTAGTTCCAATTATTAGGAAGATATAGTTTAAGTTTTTAAAACCTTAGGAATGTGACTAAGCATTTCAAAACAGTGTTTAACTCAGCACTGAAATCATATAACATGCTAAGCATCATGGAAGCAGTGATAATAATCCCTAAGGGATTCAAATAATCGGGACACAACCCAAATATATCATAAAATCCAAGTAGGATGTTTACTAATCAGTCTCTAGTCAAGGACACAGCTTGAACATCACTCGGGGCGGACTAAGCCATAGTCCCCAATCACAAACGACCCTGCACTCATCATAGAGTACATGTCTCGCTTCAATATAGCGTCACAGTGTGATATACCGGGGTTTCAAACCCTCAGGTCATCATCTACATCTATTACTCACCTCAAATTGGCCACAAATCTAGTCCGCTATGCCTTTTCCTCTCGAATCAACCTCCTCGTACGCTGAATCTGATCAAAACCACAAGGAATACGTTACAATAGGCTAATGGAACATAACCCAATCGAAAGAACTCCAAAAACACTAAAAATCACGAAGTTGCCAAAGACCGAGCCCCGGGCCCAATTCTCGAAAAATTGCGAAATTTGCATAACCGGATTCCTTGTCTCGCCACGAGTCTGTACATATAAAATTTACCAAAATCAGAGTCCATTTGGCCCTCCAAATTCCATTTTTATATTATAACCTCTCAAGCCCTAACTTACCCCATTTTGGTGAAGTTCCACTAATTTTCATGATAAATCTACCATAAACTCGAATAATCAGGCCAAGGAACTTACCTCCAATCGATTCTCAGTCAAAACCCTCGAAAATCCTCGCCCAAAGCTCTCCAAGTCGCTCAAAATGGTGGAAACTACCTCTTGCTCGCGGATGAATATAACATTTAAAACCCTTTTGTCCACATTGACTTTCGCTTCTGCGGTCCCGCTTCCGCTTTTGCGGGACCGCTTCTGCAGCCAAAAATCCGCTTATGCGGTTCTCACTTAAAAACCAACTCTTCGCTTATGCGACTCAGACTCCGCTTCTGCGGTTCTCTCAAAACTGTTTCTGCGGTAAAATGTCCGCTCCTGCGGACCCGCTGAAGCGACCATCTTCTGCTTATGCGGAATTACCCTAGCCCATGCCTGACCGCTTCTGCGACCCCTTATCCGCTTCTGTGGAGCCGCTTTTGTGGTCCATTTCCGCAGAAGCGGAAATACCAGATGACAGCAACAACAGACCTGTAGCAAACTTCAAAAACTCTCGTTTAACCACTTGAATTCACCCCGAGGCCCTCGGGACCTCAACCAAAAATACCAACACACCCTACAACCTCATTAAAACTTGTTCCAACCCTCAAAACACATAAACAACGCTAAAACCATCAAATCACCTCGGATTCAAGCCTAAGTTCTTTAAAAACTTCCGAAACACGTATTCGATCAAAAACCCAACCAAACGACTTCCGAATGACGTGAAATTTTGCACACACATCATAAATCACATATCGAAGCTACATAAACTCTCGGAATTCCATTCCGACCCTCTGATCAAAATCTCACCTATCAACCGGATTTCGCCAAAATACTAACTTCGCCTATTCAAGCCTAATTCTACACCGGACCTCCAAAATCACTTTCGATCACGCACCTAAGTCACAAATCACCTCCCGAAGCTAACCGAATCACCCGAATTCACATCCGAGCCCTCTAACTCATAAGTCAACATCCGGTTGACTTTTACAAACCAAGCCTTCCTTAAAGAGACTAAATGTCTAATTTCCTATCAAAACCAATCCAATTCAACTCTAACACAACCAATGTCGATAATGAAACATGAAGAAGCAATAAATGGGGGAAACGTGGTAGTAACACATGAGACGACGGTCCGGGTCATCACATCCTCCCCAACATAAACAAACGTTCGTCCTCCAGCGGGTCAAGAAACATACCTGGAGCCTCAAATAGGTGAGGATATCCGCTCCGCATCTCCTGCTCGGTCTCCTAGGTAGCCTCCTCCACGGGCCGACCTCTCCACCGAAGCTATATCCTTTGATCTTAATCTCCGAACCTGACGACCCAAAATAGCCGTTGGCTCCACATCATAGGTCAAATCATCATCCAACTGAACCGTGCTGAAGTCTAATACATGAGACGGGTCTCCAACATACTTCTAGAGTATAGAAACATGAAATACCGGATGAACCCCTGATAAGCTGGGTGGCAAAGCAAGCATATAAGCCACCTCCCCAATCCTCCTGAGTATCTCAAAAGGACCAATGAACCGCAGACTCAACTTTCCTTTCTTTCCAAACCTCATAACGCCCTTCATAAGCGAAACCTTCAACAAGACCTTCTCGCCCACCATATAAGATACATCTCGAACCTTCCTGTCTGTATAACTCTTCTGGCGCGACTGAGCTGTACAAAGTCTCTCCCGTATCACCTTTACCATATCTAAGGCATCCTGGACCAACTTTGTCCCTAGTAGCCTAGCCTCATCGGGCTCAAACCAACCAACCGGAGATCTACAACGTCTCCCATATAAGGCCTCATATGGTTCCATCTGAATGCTGGACTGATAGATGTTGTTGTAGGCAAACTCTGCAAGTGGCAAGAACTCAGCCCAAGAACCTCCAAAATCAATAACACAGGCACGCAACATGTCCTCCCATATCTGAATGGTACGCTCGGACTGCCCGTCTGTCTGAGGATGAAACGCTGTGTTCAACTCTACCTGTGTGCCCAACTCTCGCTGAAAAGTCCTCCAAAACTGGGAAGTAAACTGAGTACCCCTATCTGAGATAATGGAAACTGGGACCCCATGCAACCGTACAATCTCCCGGATGAAAATCTCCGCTAACTGCTCCGAAGAATAGGTAGTACATACCGGAATGAAGTGCGCGAACTTGGTCAACCGATCCACAATCACCTAAATCGAATCAAACTTCCTCGCTGTCCAAGGGAGACCACTCACAAAATCCATAGTAACCCTCTCCCACTTCCACTCGGGAATATCCATGCGCTGAAGTACACCACCGGGCCTCTGATTCTCATATTTTACCTACTGACAGTTGAGACACCCAGCTACATGGCTCACAATGTCCTTTTTCATTCTCCTCTACCAGTAATGCTGTCTCAAATCCTGATACATCTTTGCAGCACCTGGATGAATGGAATACCACCAGCTGTGGGCCTCCTCTAATATCAACTCCCGAAGCCCATCCACATTGGGCACGCAAATTTGGCCCTGCATCCTCATCACACCATCACCATAAATGGTCACATCTCCGGCATCATCATGCTGGACCCTATCCTTAAGGACAAGCAAGTGTGGATCATCATACTGGCGCTCTCTGATGCGATCATACAAGGAAGATCGGGAAACCACACAAGCCAACACCCGATTAGGCTCCAAAATATCTAGCCTCGCTATCCGATTGGCCAAAGCCTGGACATCAACTGCAAAGGGCCTCTCCCCAACTGGAATGTACGCCAAACTACCCATACTCACCGCCTTTCAGCTCAAAGCATCGGCCACTACATTGGCCTTCCCTGGATGATACAAAATAGTAATGTCATAGTCCTTGAGTAACTGAAGCCACCTTCGCTGCCTCAAATTAAGATCCTTCTGTATGAACAAATGCTGAAGGTTGTGATGATCAGTATATACCTCACAAGATACACCATATAGGTAGTGCCTCCAAATCTTCAAATCATGAACTATAGCAGCCAACTCCAAATCATGAACGGGGTAGTTCTTCTCATGAGGCTTCAAATGACGAGAAGCATATGCAATAACTCTACCCTCCTGCATCATCACACTTCCGATCCCAACTCTCGATGCATCATAATACATGGTGTAAGAACCTGAAGCTGACGGCAAAACCAACACTGGCACTGTGGTTAAAGCTGTCTTGATCTTCTGAAAGCTCTCTGTGCACTCGTCTGGCCATACAAATGGTCCACCCTTCTGCGTCAACTTGGTCAAGGGTGAAGCAATAGATGAAAAACCCTGGACGAACCGGCAATAATATCCTGCCAAACCAAGGAAACTCCGGATCTTTGTGGCCGAGGACGGTCTAGGACAACTCTGCACCACCTCTATCTTCTTTCGGTCAACCTGGATACCATCACTGTACACCACGTGTCCCAGAAATGCCACAGACCCAAGCCAGAACTCACACTTAGAGAACTTTGCATAAAGCTTCTCCTCCCTCAATCTCTGTAATACCACTCTCAAATGCTGAGCATGTTCCTCCTGGATACGCGAGTATACTAGGATATCATCAATAAAAGAAGTAACAAATGAATCCAAATACGGCCGAAATACACTATTCATCAGATGCATGAATGTGGCTGGGGCATTAGTTAGCCCAAAAGACATAACTAAAAACTCGTAGTGCCCATATCTCCTCCTGAAATCCGTCTTCATAATATTAGAATCCCCAATCTTCAGCCGGTGATAGCCTGAACAGAGATCAATCTTAGAGAATACCCTTGCCCCCTGGAGCTGATCAAACAATCATCAATACGAGGTAGTGGATACTTGTTCTTCACTGTCACCTTGTTCAACTGCATGTAGTCAATGCATATTCTCATTGTGCCATCCTTCTTCTTCATAAATAGGACCGGTGCACCCCATGGTGACACGCTAGGATGAATAAACCCCTTATCTAGAAGTTCCTGAAGCTGGTCCTTTTGTTCCTTCAACTCCGCTGGTGCCATGCGATACGGAGCAATGGAAATGGGCTGAGTGCACGGCACCAAATCAATACCGAAATCAATGTCCCTGTCCGGCGGCATGCCCGACAGGTCTGCTGGAAACACACCAGGGAAATCCCTCACAACGGGCACAGAATCAAGACTAGGAGTCTCAGCTCCAACATCCCTCACAAAAGCCAAGTACGATAAACAACCTTTCCCAACCATCCGCTGGGCCTTTAGGAAAGAGATCACCCTGCTGGGTACATAGTCAGTCATACCTCACCATTCAATCCTCGGAACACCCGGAATAGCCAACGTAACTATCTTGGCATGACAGTCCATAATAGCATGGTACGAGATAGCCAATCCATACCCAGAATCACACCAAAATATACCATGCCCAATAACAACAAGTCAACTCGGGTCTCCAGACCCCCAATAGTCACCAGACAAGATCGATATACATGATCCACAATAATAGTATCACCCACTGGGGTAGATACATGCACGGGCAAAGCAAGACAACCACGGGTCGTACCCAGACGATGGGCAAAATATGAAGACACATAAGAGTATGTAGATCCGGGATCAAATAAGATAGAAGCATTCGTGTGGCAGACTGAGATAATACCAGTGATAACAACATCTGATGCAATGGCGTCCCTCCTGTCCGGAAGAGCATAGAATCGAGCCTGACCACCACCAAATCGGTCTCCACCCCTAGGGCGGCCCCTAGCTGTCTGGCCCCCACCCCTACCTGACTGGGAGGGTGCTGAAGTAGATGGAGTAGAAGAGGAGGGTTGATCCCTCTGCTGAGACCGACCACCGCAAAGCCGAGGACACTGTCTCCTCATATGTCCAAACTCACCGCACTCGAAGCAACTACCTGGTACTGGAGAAGGAGACTGAAGGGAACCCCTCGCTATTGAAGAACCCTGGGCTGAAGGGGCAGGAGTAGAGCTCTGTGCTGGGAGGGCACTAAGTGAAGACGGGCCCTGCTGAAATCCCTGATGACCACGGCCTGAAGAAGCCCCACTGTACTCTGGACGACCTGACTGAGGAGGCTTGAAGGAACGACCTCTGCCACGCTGGAACTGGCCCCTAGACGGAGCACCACTGAAGCTACCTGAACTTCGAGGCCTCTTGGCCTCCCTCTCCTCAAGCTCCCGACGGGAGCCGTCTCAATCTCTCGAGCCATATCGACTACCTCCTCAAACGAAACACTCATAACCCTCTCTCTGGTCATCAAAATGCGGAGTGGATAGTTGAGGCCATCCACGAACCTCCTTATCCTCTCCCGATCAGTCGGGATCATCCAAGTAGCATGCCGAGCTAGCTGTGTAAACCTCAAATCGTACTGGGTGACAGTCATGTCCCCCTGAATCAACCACTCAAACTGGCGACGCAGCTCCTTCCTGCGAGACTGCGGTACATACTTCTCCAGAAAGAGAATGGAGAACTGCTGCCAAGTAAGGGGCGTTGCTCCGACAAGCCTACGCCTCTCAAAATCCTCCCACCATATAAATGCAGGCCCTGTGAACTGGAAAGTAGTAAAAGCCACACCACTCGACTCTAAGATCCCTGCGGTGCGAAGCATACGCTGGCACTTATCCAGAAAACCCAGGGCATCCTCGCACTCAGTACCACTAAACGTCAGAGGCTGGAGTCTACCGAACCTCTCTAGTGGACGTTGCTCATCGTCTGGCACAACTGGAACCACATAATCTGGAGCTGGTACGACTGGTGCAACTGGGGCAACCGGTGCAGCTGACTGAGTTGGGGCTGCTCCCGGTGTCTGCAATCCCTGAACAACCTGCTCGGGTGTGCGAGCAATGGGGGTTTGATAACCACCCATGGTTTGTGAGGTAGTTGCTGCAGTAGTGGCTGAGACTGCCTGAGCCAGGCCAATACAGACAGATAAGATCTGAGCTAAAGCCTCCTGGAGACCAGGAATCACAATGGGCACTGCCGGTGCCTGAACAAGTGTTGCTGGAGTATCTACAGCTGGAGGCTGGTCCTGAGCGGGGGCAACTGGTGGGT
Source organism: Nicotiana glauca (assembly GCA_026770625.1). NCBI lineage: Eukaryota > Viridiplantae > Streptophyta > Magnoliopsida > Solanales > Solanaceae > Nicotiana > Nicotiana glauca. The sequence continues at coordinate 100,476 of MU745161.1, forward strand.
CAACAGGTGCTGCCCCTGATGCTCTGCCTCGACCACGACCACGGCCGTGCCCACGGCCTCTAGTGGGTGGTAATGGTGGTCATCCGCCACGTCTGGTAGCACGGGTTCTCGCCATCTACGAGAGAATAGAATACAAAAATTTAGTTCTCGGATCAAACAAAGCCGCACAACAAGAATTTCAAGAATATGAAGTGTTTACTAAAGGTTCTGTAACCTCTCGAGGATAAATACAGATGTCTCTGTACCGATCCGCGAGACTCTACTAAACCGGCTCATGACTCGTGAGGCCTAGTAACCTAGGCTCTGATACTAACTTGTCACGACCCCAATCCCAGTCGTGATGGCGCCCAACACAATTGCTAGGCAAGCCCGACCAATTAATACTCACAACCCAATCACATATGACATTACGGATTAGCAGTATTAAATTAACAGTTTAACAAGTCTTTCAACCAGATAATTAATTAGAAGACAGCACGGAAATAGTAGCATATCTAACACCTCCCAAAAGATATGGGGTCACGAGTTTAGAGCCTCTAAATGAAACAGAGTAGTAAATCCACAATAGTACAGAGATCTAGAATGCGGCAATATCAAAGAGATAAGGGGAGGAGTCGGGTCCTGCGGTCGTCAGGCAGCTACCTTGACAACTCCTGAGAAATCTGGAAAACAGCAGCACCAACTCAACTAAGCCTCTGGAACACCTGAATCTGCACATATGGTTGTGAGCACGTGATTTTTGCCTCATATGAGAATTATTCCCAAAATTTCAAAATAAATAATTTTGCATTGGGTGTGGTTTTTGTGAATTTTTGTTATTTGTTTGTATTTGTGTTTGCATGTTATTTGTTTAAATTAATTAAAAATACAAAAATATACATTGCATTTAGGACCCAATTCTACAATTAGAAACTATCTAGTTTTGTGGTTGAAGATTGTAATAGTTTGATTAATTAAGAGATGAAGAAAAGAAATGAAAATAAAGAGAAGAACGGACTTGGGCTGTCCAGTTTGAACAAAATCCTGGCCCAATTATAAACCCCTACCCGGTCCAAAAGAGCTGCCAAAAAACGACGTCCGAACGACGTCGTATTTGTCACGTTCCCTTTGAACCGTTGGATTGCACCTTGATCAACGGACA
>MU745163.1:6184-39539 GCA_026770625.1 Nicotiana glauca
AACTCGGGAATGCCTAACACCTTCTCCCGGGTTAATAAAATTCCTTATCCGGATTTCTGGTGCGCAGACTGTTAAACAGAGTCAATTTTTCCTCGATTCGGGATTCAAACCGGTGACTTGGGATACCATAAATCTCCCAAGTGGCGACTCTGAATTAAATAAATAAATCCCGTTTCGATTGTCCTTTAATTGGAAAAACTCTCTTGCGCCCTCGCGGGTAGCGCCAAAAGGAGGTGTGACAGTAGCTTCTTGTTTTGAGTTTTTGCAATAAGCCTTTGGTTTTCATAAAGCCACGGTTCTTTCCAAAGGTGGAATTTGTGTGAACCAGGTGGCTCTTCTCTATGATGGATGGCATGACAACCTTTTTAAGGGTTTGAGTCTGTTTTTCTTTTTGCTTTTTAGTACTTAGTTGGTAAGGGTGCCTCAAGCAAAGCTTCAATTGGGCCTAACATATTTGTCTTTGATCCCATGATCAAAAGCAAATCGTTATGTGTAGGATGGTGAAAGTTGTGACCTTGAAACTCTTGTGTTGGCTGATTATCATCAAGTGGTTTTTCGGGACCATTGTGTGCTCAAATCTTATCTAAGGTTGTTGTGGGCCCCCAACCCCGTGTCTTTAGCAATCCCAAAGATTGTGTGGTGAGAATTTGAATTATAAGTCCAAGTCCCGGCCATTGGTCTAGAAGTTGCCCTGAATATTTGTCTAGGCGAAATCCTAAGTGAAATTTGACTTGAGACGTGATTATAGTCTCTTCTTGATCCGAATGATATCTTGAACACTTCCATAGGCTACCAATAATAAAATCCCTAGTCAACCCTTTTGAGCCTTAGACCCTTTTCTTTCAAGAACCACGCTACAAACCTTTACCCATTCTAAAGATACTCTCTCTTGGCACCCGATCTTTAGCACATGGCAAAAGTATAAGTTTGGGGGGAGAGACGAGGATTGAAACAAAGTGGTAAAAGGTACAAAATGAAGAAAAGGACAAGCAATGAAAAAGAAAGAAAAAAAAAAGAATGTCCAGTGTAGAAAAGAATGAAGGGATTCAATAAATGCAAAGAATGAAAGGTGTGGAAAGTTTAGAAAGGAGAAAAGATTTGAAATGTACAAGAAAGAGTGACAATGTGTCTCTCTAACCCCTTAGAAAGAAGTGAAACGACTTAAAAAGTCAAGTGAAAGTGTGCCAAAATGAAGCAAAATAATTGCTAAAGAGAAGATGGAATCTACTTAGACAAAACATTTCCCACCCTACACCAAAATCCTTCACTATGTCTCCACAAAAGCCCTATATGATCTTGAACTGAATGAAGCATACATTAGTGGTGACTCACATAAGGGGCAAGCATATGGTACCTAGTGCCGGGATTTTGACTTTTCCTTGAGAGAGATGAGTGTATTTCCATTAACCTTGTTCTGAGTGATACTATCCTAAAGGTGAGGTTTGCTTAGGGAGAGTCGAGGATGTGCTAGTTTGGATTCCACAATGGCCGAAGTAATGGAAAGAGTTCCTTTGATGTGTTGAGTCAACTCTTGATGCTCTTGTGTCGCACTAGATCCATGGTGTTTAAAAGAGTGAATATTGTTAATGATTCATTAGAATTGAGGGCAATTGTTAGTCCCAATTAATGCTAGTTGAGGTAACTTTAGGTCAACCGAATTTTCTTGGATTTACTCTTAAGGGGTGGGTATTATGTTTTTTGCTTGAGGACAAACAAAAGCTTATGTTTGGGGGAGTTGATAACTAGGAATTATGATGCATTTTACACTCTTTCTTACTTGAGTTTTGATTAGAAATGTGTACAAAATAGTCTCAAAGGCTTACGTGTTGTACTTGATTGCAGGGTTTGATCAACAAGGTGACAATTCGTCAAAACCAGCTCAAAAAGGAGTAAAACATGCACAAGTACCAAGAACAAGTCCAAGCTCAGTAAAATAGTACCAATGCGGCCGCACTCCATTCTGTGCGATCCGCAAAGGAGAGGTTCAGAGAGTACTCATCTCAGACAGTAAAGCAATGCGGCAGCACTCCATTCTGTGCGGTCAACAAAGAAGAGATTCAGAGAGTGCTCAGTTTCAAGCAGCCAAGTGATGCAGCCACACTCCATTCTGTGGGGTTCGCATTGACTTCATTGTGGCCGCACTCGATTCTGTGTGGTCCGCAAAGCTTAACTTCAGAGAGTTGTCAAGTTGGAGGATTATAGCCAATGCGGTCCGGGTTCCATTTTGTGCGCACCGCAACAGGAGCCACCGCGGCCGCAGTGCATTTTGTGCGGTTCGCAGTGGTCATGTTCAGAGAGCAAGAATTTCAGCTAAGAGTTTCTTTTCCCATTTTAAGTCAAGAGTTAGATTCTACAGTTGAGTTGCGCTCGTGAATAGTGTTCTTTTACCATTTGGAGTAATTTTACATGGTTTCACCATTGAATCTTCAAGTTTTAATTAGTAATTTAATATTATGGGTTTGTCTTCATCTATTTCTTTATTTTCCTCTATTATCATGAGTAGCTAGACCCATCAGCTAGGGTTGTGGCTCAACCCTAGTGTGGGTAATTGATAGTTCTTGTGTTTTAAGGTTTGAATGTCTATGGGTGTTTGATATTTGGAATAATTTATGGTTTTATTGTTGAATTAGTAGTTGAAAACTCTAGTTTATGCTTAGTTGCTTTTGGCTCTTCTTGAGAAAGAGAGCCTAAATCTATAAAATTAGTCCAACGGGGAATTGGGGCGTACTCAAGAGAATTGATAGCCCCAATTAAAGGGTTAAACCGAGAGATCGTAATACCCGACTTGAACCTCAATTGCTTGCACAAATGATCATACCCAATTGATCTTGAGAAAGTCAATTAGGCCAAAATCACTCGAACTACCGAGAGGTATAGAGTGAATAGAATCGTGTAATGGTTATATCGTAATCTCCAAATATGACCCTAGCCTTAGGGACACGAGAACCAGTCAAATATCCACCTAGGTGAAAGTCACTCCCCTAGTGCCTTCTAACTAATTAGAAAATCTTCAATAGTCTTTTCTTAGCTTAACTTAGCTTAAGTTAGCATCTTGGTAGTATAAATTTAGAAGTAATATAAAAAACCAAAGATGTTTAGAAGTGAAATTAAGAGCAATTATGCAACTCTAACTTACATAGAAACTTATATCCAATCTATAGCTCCCTGTGGAAATCGATCCCAACCTTCTCGGGTAAAAGTTATTTCGACCTCTCTTGCTACTTTATATTAGTACAGGGTTGGTCTGAATCAATGGGGGGTCCTCAATTTTTTAGCCTAAAGGATCACCCTGTGCAACATAAATAATACTTCGTAACTCCCTCGAGTCGGGGTGTTACTCATATTATTCAGCGGGCACAGACTATCATCTCCTTCTACCCGATAACTATCTTTAAGTTGTTACTTAAAGCGCTCTAGTTGATTCTATTTCGTTTCCTATCCGTGCACTATCCGTTCCTTACTTATGGTCCTGGAGGCATTAGGACTTCTATTTTGGAGTGGTTCTAGACTAAACCTAGGCTGCTCAAAAATGTAAAAGACTAGGTGACAAGTAAAACAATTAGGACTTTTAGATAAAGAGCAGATACGTGCTCATATTGACCTCAACACATAAACATCAAATGTACACAATTTATTAGCAGGTTTATTAATCGTAGAATCCTATAGATAGGATATCTATGTGAGAAGACATGCGAGCGGTAATATGCAGAATCAATTCCATTAATGCGAGTGTGAGGGCCTATTATTTTTCCTACTGATAATATTTAGTACAACATCTAGGTGTTTGATGCAGTGATGAATAATAGTAAATCATAGTTACAAATCCAGAATTGTGGTTTTAGTCCTATAGGCATGTTGTCTAAGTGATTGACAGTGGCGATTGTGTTCAGAACCTATTAGCAGAATCCTATAGGCATGATTTCTATCACTGAATTGATTTTTTCATCTTATAGGCATGGTATATGTCATAGAACTGATTTTTACCCTCTATGCATGATATCTATCATAGAACTGATTTTTAATCCTATAGGCATGATATATATCATTGAACTGATTTTTAATCCTATAGGCATGATATCTATCATTGAACCGATTTTTAATCCTATAGGCATGATATCTAATTAAATAGCATACATGCAGAAATTTAGACACATTGCCAGAAAACAGTGAGTCAAATATTGGTCCTATAGGCATGATTGCTAACACACTTTATTGGACAAATTAACGAATCCTATAGGCAAGATTTCTAACAAAAGTTGTAATATTAATACTATAGGCGGGATTTCTAATACAGAACTCATAGGATTTTAGTGTTGATGAAATCCTATAGGCAAGGTCTCTAAACAACGTAGAACTTAACAGTTTTGGACAAAATGAGCAAAATTGACTGCGTAGATGAAACCCTATAGGCAGGATTTCTACCCAGTTTAACAAAGGAAATAAGAAACCATCCCAATTTACCTAAATACCCCAGGATTTATTTATTACAAAGTTATTACAGACTAGATTAGCAAATGAATTACATGATAGTAATGGCACAAACTACAGGAACCTTCATCAGGCCCAAATACACTTGGGCAACCAAGCCTTCAAACCATTTCCACCTCGAGACTTATTTTACAGGTACAACATAGCCAGAAATGAGTAATTCACCCATAGCACATATAGAATTAGGTTTTCAATGTGTCAAAGTTCTCAATGGCCTCAGGGACCCAGGTTAATGCTCACGCCAGAACTACATACTCATAAATGATTCAAAAGATATTAGTAACCAGTTCCTAGTGTGTCAGAGTTCACAAGAGTCTCACATAGATCCTGAGCAATGCTCACACTAGGGTGGTTGAGGATAGAACCTAAAGGACTAAGATTGGGAGTTTTAAAAAGAGTAATAGTATATAAAAAGAGGTAGGGACAGATTTAAAGCACTTTGGATTTTTCAGAAGGAGACTACCATAGAAGAATTTTTGGAACACAAAACATGTATGCATAATGGCATTAAGAAAACAAGCAAGGGTGGCAAAGTACACAGTTTCATACATGTTACGTTCGAAAAGACCTGATTACACTAAGTGCGCATGCTAACATTTAAGACAACCTTGTTTAAAGACAGAAACATTTAGACAGAGTGTTAAGGTAAATAGTCAAATTATCACATGAATCCCAGAGGGATATGAATTAGATAACAATAAAAGTCTGTAAAGTTAGGATTGATTAACTAACTCATATTAGTAGTACACTAAGGATACTAAGTTCAGAACTAGTCCAAGACCAGCAAACAATATGCATGAGACAAGTTAAAATAATAAGTTATCCTTTAGGAGGATTCATATTATTCAAAGATAACCAATCTCAGAACTAACAATACCAACTATAGGACGAAAGAGGATTATATAGACAGGCAGAATCATGTTCAGAATGAAATTTAAGCATGTTAGATCGTAAACATAGTTCAGGGATGCATAGAGATGAAATAACAAAGGATAGTCACTCACCAGTTAAGAAAGCAAACCAGAGTAATACCACATAGTCAAGAATCCAGAGTATTTGGCCTTGGCTTTCAGCCGGCCAAGAACAGTAGTAAACAAAAGAGAGCATAAAGATTTTAGAGCTAAGCCCTAGATTTCTTAGTGAGAATATTGAGAGTTTGAGTCTCCTAAAGGGGAAAGGGAGAAGGGTTTAAATGGTGTTCAATTAGGCGAACAAATAATGGAAGTAATTAAACACATATATGTGTGGAAAGAAATTAATCACAGAATAAATATTACAGAGTTCAGTAAATTAACAGGGCATAATAGCGTGTAATCAGGAGAGTAACATTTAAAATAAGGAAAAAATCAATTGACAATCAATATCAAGGAAAATAAGGTAAAGAAATAATGGAAACATGGTAAATTAAACAAAATAAGGAAAATATCAGTACCATACGAGAAAGGGAAGAGTAAAAGTCTCAAACCCTGGTTAGAGGTAAACCATAAAACCAGTATGGAAACAAGGGCATCTCATACGGCGTATAATGAACATAGACAAGAGAGTCATTCAAGAAGCAACAAAGAATCAAACTAGGAAAAGATCTGAAACCCAAATTTAGGGCAAATAAAGGAAATTAGCAGTAATAGGCAGATTCACGCATAATGAAGTGAATATAGACGGGATAATGCTAAAAATTAAAGTTTCAACCCGCTTAGGTTCGAATCAAAGAGAATCTGAAATCCTAACCTTTAGGACTATGTAAGAATCCACAAGAGATACGTAAAACAACCGTACTCACAAAGAATACTGGATGAACACAGACATAATACATAACTAGTTAAGGATTTAGAACCAATTTTGGTTCAAATCTCTCAAGATCTGCTTGACATTTAAGGCAAGCCATTAGGTAATACCAAAATCGGGTAGCCAGTAAGGAGGAGGGGCCAAATAAGGTAAGGAATCAATGATTGATTCCATTATTGGGTTGGAATCGGAGAGATTAGGGTGATGACAACGCTAGGGTTTTGAGAGGAGATGGGGAGAAGATGAGAGAGGGAGTGAATAGAGACAGCGGGCTGGGTGAAAATCATTTAGGGTTTTGTCCGGGTAGGGTAGTTTAAAAGGGTTGGAGTGATGTGACCGTCGATTTTAAGAGATCAACGGTCCTGATTTAAAGATGCTGGGTTAGGTAATTTGGACGGGTATAAGACTGGGTTAAGGGGTCTTGGACTGGGGTACTAGGCTTTGTATTTTGGGCTGGGGTAAATTGAGTAGTGTATACGTCCGAAATTGGGTTTTTAGGGGGCTACATTTTAAATACCCAATTTAACCGATAAATAATTTATAAAAAATAATTAATTAATAAAAATATTATTTGTGCATGAAAATGATTTAAATTAATTACTTAACATTATAAAAATATAAACAGTCATTTTATGCATAAATAATGTAATTATACATGCATATGGGCTATTATTGTAAGATGTGCAATTTAGCTTTGTAAAATGCAAATGTAATTATAGAAATGCACTGGAAAGTATTCAAACGTTATGCTGGTATAAATGATAAGTTTAGATGATTAACTCATCATAAATATATATATATATATATATATATATATATATATATATATATATATATATATATATATATATATATATAAGGGAAAAAATGGGTATCAACAGCTTTCCCTCTTTACCCAGGAAGGATGAAAGAGTTATCGGATAAAAAAATGATGCCCGATTTTGATCAAATGGGGTGTTTTTGGAAAAACATAGGCCGAAACCTAGTCTTTGAGCTGCCTACATATCACTGGTTTTATGGGAATGAGGCCGTGTGTAGTTTGTGGACCCAATAGTGAATGAAACCGATGGAATTGTTATAGGAATGATCGTGTGTTTCGGAAAGGGTTCTTTTGGGATGGATAGTATTGGATGGATTTATCTGGAGTTATGAATGTTAATCTGAAACATAACAGATGTATCACAAGGCAAATATTTGAATGGTAATGGAATAAAGGCGAATAATTGATAGGAATCGGTTACGTCCGGAATAAGGACATGGTATGAATGGTATAAGCGGAAACCGAAGCAAAGGTTGCTCCTGTTTGAAGAACGGTTAACTCTTGAATTACCTACAGAACTTAAAACACGATACGTGCAAATATATATAGATTATTGCAAGTATTTAAACATGATGTAGACTCCCTTTGGACCAAGAAGGTTATCTTTGGACGGTGAGGATGATGTCCTTAAACCATGACGTCCTGGGCCATGACTGGTGAGGTAAGGGATTCGCAGCCCATAAAATGATGTTGTCAGGCCATGAGAATGGTGCCTCCAAACTATGACGCCTTTGAATAATGATGTGCAATATTGAGAGATCCTCAAGCCATGGCATTGTGTCTTTAGGATATGAGGATGATGCCTTCGGAGTATGACGCTTTCGGATAGAGACATAGTGATGCATATGAGCAAAACAAAACAGAGCTTAGTCTTGTATAAGATCGGGACAGAGCTTAGCCCTAGAAAAGGTAAAATAGTGATGGGTTTCAGATAGGGTAACGTCCATTCATTAGACAAGGAAAGGCAGAGCTTAGACTTATGAAGATGGGGAGGCAATGCTTAGACTCATGTGAGAAAGGGAGATATGGCTTAGTCTCATGCGATGGAAGCCAGTGCTTAGCCTTATGCAAATAGGGAGGCAGAGCTTAGCCTCATGTAAATAGAGGAGACAATGCTTAGTCTCATGCAATGGGAAGGTAGAACTTAGGCTTATGCAATTGGGGAGGCAGAGCTTAGCCTCATACAAGAATTGAGACAAAGCTTAGTCTCATGCAAGGATAAGGCAATGCTTAGCCTTATGAAATTGGGGAGGCAGGGCTTAGCCTCATGCAAATAGAGAAGACAATGCATAGTCTCATGCAATGGGAAGGTAGAGCTTAGCCTTATACAGTTGGGGAGGCAGGGCTTAGCTTTATGCAATAATTGAAACAAAGCTTAGTCTTATGCAAAGATAAGGCAATGCTTAGCCTTATGCAAATAGAGAGGCATGGCTTAGCCTCATGCAAAAGGAGGAGACAGGGCTTAGTCTCATGCAATGGAGGACAATGCTTAACCTTATGCAATTTGGGGAGGCAATACTTAGCCTCATGAAAGAAAAGGAGACAGTGCTTAGTCTCATGCAAGGAGAAGGCAATGCTTAGCCTTATGCAAATAGGGAGGCATGGCTTAGCCTCACACAAGAATTGGAGGAAATGCTTAGTCTCATGTGATGGGAAGGTAGAGCTTAGCCTTATGCAATTGGGGAGGCAAGGCTTAGCCTAATGCAAGTAGAGGAGATAATTCTGAGTCTCATCCAAAGAGAAAGCAATGCTTAGCCTTATGCAAATAGGGAGTCAAGGCTTAGCCTCATGCAAATAGAGGAGACAATGCTTAGTCTCATGCAATGGGAAGGCAGAGCTTAGCCTTATGCAATTGGGGAGGCAGGGCTTAGCATCATGCAAGAATAGGAGACAATGCTTAGTCTCATGTGATGGGAAGGCAGAGCTTATCCTTATACAGTTAGGGAGGCAGAGCTTAGCCTCATACAAGACTTGAGACAGAGCATAGTCTCATGCAATGGACAAATAGAAAATAGGAGCAGAATATTTCTTAGCTGGAGATATATTTGCGCTTGGTGGTCCAGTTATTATGAATATAATGATTTTGAGGTGCACGTAATTATGGTGATTCCTTGTTCCTGCATCCAAAGAAAAATCATGAGTTTTGCGGGGGAGGTTGGTTCGTTCCTTTGTCTGCTTGTTTTGCTTTGCTTTGCTCTAGAAATCCTATTTGAGTTGCCCTGGGTAATATCTGGCTTCCATAGAAATAAAGTTTTTCAAAAAATATGCACTTATTTGATGAAATAGAGTTATTTGGAAAACATAATATCATGTAAATTAGATGAACTAATGACTATGACACTCGTAGAGACATTGCGACTTCTTTGCGTTAGAATTTTGAGGGTCCTTCTCAAAATTTTGCCCCAGTTTAGTGAGCGATCCTTCAGTCGTTCTACATGTGACAAAGTTTGTTGAACCTACTCCAGAATTTTGAGAATCCCTCTCAAAATTCTGCCTCAGTTACTTAACCGATTCTTTGACTGTCTTACACATGATGATGTTGGCTGGACTTGCTCCAGAATTTTGAGGGTCCTCCTCATAATTCTACCCTGAAATGAAAGTTTTATTGAGATGTGAACAAACCCACATGGCTTCCTACATATCCCTTCTTAAACGGGAATCAGGTCAAGCATAGTTCAGTTACATCAGATGAAGAAATGTGAATGTTTACTGTAAAAATGTTAACAATAATTAAATTTGTAAATGAGGTTATAAAAATACGTGATCTACTCCCGAGCTAGTTTGAAGGGGTGATTAATGCTAAATGTAGAGTAAAAATAGTAAAGATCGATCTAGCCAAAAATGATAATTAAACCAGTAAGGGATGTTCCCGGGCTTAGGACAAGCCAGTAGATACCTCGGGGCCGGGCCTCGAGCGTACCTCTGGCCTATCGAAGATAACCGTATCGAGGGTAATCTGGAAGGAGATAACAGATAAGTATATGCGTACAAGGCTTTATACCATCAATATTTAGCTAAATGAAGAAGAACAAATGAAGAACAATAAGATGCTAGGGCGACCTCGGGGTCAAAGAACATAGCTAACTTTAGAAGAAAGAGATAGAGAGATATTATTGCTTATTGGAGAAGTGGAGTGACATCCGTCCTTTACAAGATGGCGTGAGTCCCCCTTATATAGGAGAAGGGACTCAATAGAATATGCATATATTATTTATGATAATAGAAAGATGGGATGGCCTATCGCTCGTCATCTTAGTAGGTTACAGATAAACTGGGCCTGTCGCCATGTGCTCCGGAGTCATCTTCTCTTACCCTGACCTCGGTCCCTGCTTCCTTTGATTCAGACCTCGATGAGCCCAGAGGTCGAGGACTCGATCATAGCCTTCTATCCTCGGGGTCTCGAGGGAGGCTTCCTAAATTGCTTTGATAGCGAAAACCAAGTTTTCTGATTTTTACCGTGTACAGATAGTCTCCCCGTTTACCATGATGAAGTGATGGAAAATGATTCTGACACTCGACTCCTCAAGATCCTTTTGGCGACACTATAATGACGATTCAAATCAGGGCGTGCTCTTCCATAGCTGATGGCGTGTCTCACAGGTCTTTACTCGATATCCTGTCGCTTCAGCTCCACGAGGCAAAAAGTGCTGCCGTTGGTTTATTTTTTCAAGGACGTAGCAATTACACCCATCGATCAGTCTTTCAGGGCATCGATGATCGTGTTGTTTCCCCCTATAAATAAGGGTATCCGTTGTCATTGCATCTTTCATCCCAACACTTCGGCTCTTGTATTTTTCTTCTTCCTTCCTATCGTCTTCTTCTACCTTTGATTATCACGATGGGAGCATTCTATCTTAAAGCTGTTTGGAAGGGATCCTCCGGGCCGCGTCGAAGCCTTTTGTCGGGGTCTACCTCTATAGAACATAAACATGTACTTTGGTCGCTGCTGCTACCGTTGGCTCGAGATGGCGATGGACGGAGAGTTGGTTCTACCTTTGCTTCGATGATTGTTTGAATTATGCACCGCTGCTCAAAAGGGGGCTCGGAATATCCATCGCTGCTCACCTTCATACCACGACTCGATATGGAACTCCGTCCTGAACCAGTAGCGAGCCGTGTATTTGAAGTAGCCGTGCAAGCAAGGACGGGGATTGTCCGGCCCGCTCCCTCTTTGAAGCTTCCTCGACCAAAGAGGGTCTTCGAGCATTAGGGAGCTGTAGTGCTTCGTCGTCTTTCCTTCTCCCTTGGTTGATATCCCTCCAGGGATTTGTAATCAAATACTGCAACCCCTCGGGGGTTCTTGTACTTTGTAAACTTCATAAATGAGAAATGAACTTTGTTGACCTTCGCTTTCAAATTTGCTCTATTTCCTTACATTTTCATGCCCATCGAGGCTCTTCAAATGCATTTCTTTGTGTTGCTGATCGCTGATATCAATTTTGGATGTGAGCGTTCACCTTGATTTTTCATCAATTGATATGGGCTCATTCTGATCCCATTGTCGTCCCTTGGGAAAACATGTGGTTGATATGATGGGCTGGTGCTCGCAAGGGTCTCCCGAGTTATTCAAAGATAGCGCGTTAAATTCCGGGGCCTCCGGGGGCACCGCTCCGAATGTAGGCCATCCTCGGGTACCTCGGAGACCTTATTGATCTGGGCATAGATGGTCCCTTTGGGCTGCGTGAGATAGATCTTTGCTTTTCCTCTGACGCTTGTTTGCTTTCACGCCCTTCGGGGTTTTTAAATGCCTCCTACTACTTGCAGGCTATTGTAGCTTGTTTCGATCCCCAGCTGATTGACAAGGATCTTTCCTGCTTTCTTTTATCTTGTTCATTTCACTTTATGCGGGACGACGGGATAGGCTCGAGCTGTCGGGACCTGCTGGTTAGTTTGGAGATCTTGCACCAAATTTTGGGGCCCTTGAGTATGATACCCCAGATGAAGGTCATTTGTGGACGCCTCGGTGGGTCCTGTTGATTTTGATGTGGACACCTCTTTCAAAGAGTGTAAGGTAGGCTCCCGTTCGAGGAGTTTGCCTATGTGCGAGGCGCTTCCTCGGGAGTTCTTCAAGTTTTAGAGATCGAAGCTTCCCGGGCTTGCTCCTCTGGAGAAGGGATCATGATTCGGATGCGCGTCTCGCGTATGGCATCGGCGCCATGGAGCTCATTGTGACCCTGCTTCTTGGCGGACGGAGGTTCTGAATGTGAAACAGTGCCTGGAGCTTGGAGATAATTCGAGAGGATCCTCAAGTTTGGTTGTCTGTTGGAGGATGTTTCTTGGGTCGACTACTGCCCGTCGCTTCGTGTCGAGGACATTGGCTCCCTGGAGCTAACATCTGGTAGGTGACTCTGCCACTATCTTTTGTATATAAGAGTTGTAGCTTCGGCCTTTTTGAAAGGCTTTGCTACTTTTGCGCAGCTGTTCTCCCGTCTGGACACAGGATTCTCTATCTCCTAAAGCGTGGAAAGCGTCTGCGTTTCTTTGCTTCATTTTGTTAGTTCTGCTTCAGATATGTCGACCTCTTCGGACACGTTAAGGTAAAAGGCGGGGAATGTCGTTCTGGTGTTAGAGAGTTGAAGGGCTTCGCTCTGGAGATGGCATCCTTTATGAGAGAGGAATACTTGGAGATAGCGAGGCAATACTGTAGGTGGAGAGAGGGGATGACACTGTGGGTGCTTTCCCCTCGCGAAGGCATTGCGGACTCCGCTGATGGGTTTTTGAGCGTATAGTTGCACCCTTTCGCGTTTGGCCCTCTTGATAAAGTCGTGATCGACCTTTGCTCGAAGTTTCAGGTTATCTTGGTGCAAATTCATCCATCGCTTTGGCGGACGATGCCGATGATGAGATTTTTTATGGAGAAGGCCGGACTTGAGTTCACGCTTGACCATCTCATCAGGCTGTACCGGCCTTTCCACCATCAAGGAATTGTAACCTTGAGGAATCACCCGTCCATGCCCTTCGTTGTTGAAGATGATGAAGGTGGAAATTGAAGGTGGTCCAGCTGGTTTGTCCGAGTCAGGATTGCCGATATCATCCCTGAGGAGTTCATGCCGTTCCCCGAAGGGTGGAATCACGCACGCAAGTGGGGCACTTTGCCGTTCCTTCAGTTTTTGTTCATAGTGAAAATCAGCCAATTAATCAGTATTATTCCCTTTGTTGTAGACACTTCGTGGTGCCGGGTCAAGTTCACGATCTTCCCGGCTGGGTTCGGAGGCTGGTGACCCATTCATCTTGCAATGAACACAGGTGGCGAGCTATTTCTCGCATTATGTGGGGAGTGGATCATCAAGGTATGTGCGTATGTAACTTTTCTTCTCTGTCGATATGTTCTTGAGGTGGCATTTTCCACCTCACCTGTGCCAGAGGCATTGTTTTTGTAGATATCGGGCGGCTCCTCAAGGCGAAGCAGTGCTTCCCCGGAGAGGAGTTGGAGTCGTCGACCTATGAGCCGAGAGACGGTAGCAGCAAGAGGGTGCGGGACCCATCATGCAAAGAAGCTTCTAGTAGCTCTAGCTGCTCTCGTATTTCTGAGGTCGGGGCACCACCCGAGTTGGCTGTCCCCGGGTTACCTATTTCTCGGTGAGCGACTCCCTCGAATGAGTATGTTGTGCTCGGAGTCGGTTCTTCCGGGGTTGCGGGAGCAGTATTATCATGAGTGTGTTCTGATTTGGGGAACACTTGCCGTCTTCATTTTGCGGTGAGTTCGCGCATAATTCTCTCATACCCCGCCTTTCTCCCCTTATTCAATCTTTCCTGCGTAGGCTTGTGATAGGCTCAAGTCCGAATTGCTTCATCAAAAGGCCAAGTTCTAGAGGGTTCGGGATGAGGGAGAATCCCTTAGGCTTCTTTGCAAGGAGAAAGAAGTTGAGCTGCAGCATTGGCGATATGAGGCGTATCGGGACTCGAACTGTGAGAGCTATTTGGTAGAGCAGGTAACTTCCCTCAGTGCGTTCTTTGCTTCCCTTTCATTTTCAAGGCTAACTCCTTTTTGCCGTGTTAGCTGCAAAAAAAAACAGAGGTTGTGGATCACCTTAAGGGTGAGGTGAACCGTGTCAGGACAGCCTGCGAGGAACTAAGGGGCCAAGTGTGAGCCCAAGCTTTGGAGGAGGCGAGTGCTTTAGCCAAGATTACTGCCTTCGAGGCCCATCTCAACTTGTCCCGAAGTAACATAAAGGTTCAAACGGATATGATCGAGAAATTGGAGTCTGAACTCTCGAAGGTCTGGGGTGAGATAGTTGACGCCCGGGTGGAAGCGGCACTGAGCCGAACCAGGGTGGATCAGGAGATGGCTATTTGCGTAAATGAGGCTGTTGATGCCCAATCCGAGTTGAGGCAAGCCCTTGATCGTGAGAAGAGGATCGAGGAATATGTTCTCCGCCGATCTTGGAGGTAAGTGTTTGACGAAGTTGGAGAGAGAGGATTTACCCTCCCAGAGGAATTGGCTCAAGCAAAGGCGGACGAGCGTGACGCTCGGTCACTCCTCGTGGGTGTTGCAGAGGACGATCTTGACGGGTTGTAGCCTCTTGGCACAAAATATAGCTCCTACTATTTTGTATCTTTGTCTATGGCGCGCGCAGAGCGTGCCTGTAAATGGAGAATGTTTTCGTCGTATGAAATGTAAGGAGAATTTCAAAGCATTATTCTTTTTGTACCTTTTTTCGTCGTTTCTCTTTATATGTAGATTGGTTTGTGGGATCGGTCCCCGAGCCGTGCTATGGATCGAACTCTGATTGGCCTTTCGATTTTTTCCCGTCTTTACGGGCGGAGGGTGATGACCCTATGTGCTCCTGAATCGAAGCGTTCTTGCGGGCGTGTGGCTTGGGGATTTGTCGCGACTATTGATAGCATTGTCAGGGCCGTGCTTTTAGGTGTATAGTGATTGAATTTCCCTCGGGTTCAGTCTCCGAATCGCATTGTGATTCGAGTTGTAATTAACCTTCGATCCTTTCAGGGGGCTTCGATTGGCGATAGTTTTTTTCGTTTCTTTCCCTTGGGCGTTTGGCGATTTTCTAGGTCCAGTCTCCGAGTCGCGTTGCGACTTGGGCTGTAATTGACCTTTGAATCTTATTTGAGCTTTCGATCAGTGGTGATAGCCTTTCTGCTATTTGGTCATTGAGATATTTTAGTATGAGGCCCGGAGGCATGCCCTTTTGGTGACAATGGCACTTGTGTTGCTTGGTTGTAGAGACCTTTTGATATAGGCCCGGAGGCTTGCTTAGCCGATGACAATGGCACTAACGCTGTTTGGTCGTAGAGACCTTTTGATATGAGGACCGCAGGCTTTGGTAGTTTAACTATTTTGGATTCGGTCTCCGAATCGGGTTACGATTCGAGCTTTCTTTAATCCTCAAGTTGCTAATTTTCAATTTGATAGTCGTAGAGACCTTTCAGTGTGAACCCCAGAGGCTTTGCTTAGCCGGCGACAATGGCACTTACGCTATTTGATGTGAGACCCGAGGATTTTGTTGGCTTTGTTTTCCTCTTGTTAAGGTCTTATAGGTTAGTTTGCCTGACCCGTTGTCGTTCTAAAAAAACCTCGATTTCAAGTCGTAATCGGCGATGTTTTGAGCACCTCGGAAGGTTCATAGCCCATAGGTTGAGTAGACCGACAGTTTTTTGGAGCCAACATGGTCTGGACTCATTTTTTGCCTGTTTGAGGGAAGCCTGTGTTTTAACCGATTCTTTCTGAAATAGATTCGGAGTATTTTTTAGCAACAGACGAGCGTCCCTGAGTCGCATTTTTTGAGCTATAGAAGCTATTCCGACCGTAGTCGTGTGCATTTGGCCGGAGCCATTGTTTATCCCGAGAAGCAGTTTTAGGCATCCACACGGAGGGTATTCCCTTTAGGGATTATTACAAATGCGACCTGTAGCCTAAACTGCGAGATTTTTCATGCATGTTGAGGTCTTATAGTTTTCCATGCCTGTTGAGGTCTTACAGTTTATCACACCTGTTGAGGTCTTACAGTTTATCATGTATGTTGAGGTCTTACAGTTTATCATGCCTGTTGAGGTCTTACAATTTAGGGAGAATAGATCTGGTTTTACCGAGGCTACCCGTTAGGGTCTTACAATTTCGGATTTTCCAGTGTGTGGCAATTGGCGACAGTCTTCGAATCGTCGAGTTCGCTTGAAGACAGCTTCTCGTGAGCTCGGAGCTATTTTTCGAAGGCTTGGTATGCCCGGAGTTTCGACCATGCTGTGCCCGAAATATATCGGATCATTTTAGGCCTGAATATTGCCTTTCGATAGTCTTGGGGCCATATCGTGAGGGCTTTGTGAGCCCGAAATCTCGACCCTAGGATTGCGAGGATGCCGAATTGAATAAGTCTCCGACCGTTTTGGGACGTATTTGATGTAGAGGTTTTTTTTTTAGGATAAGTCAAAATATTTTTCTTCTAGGCGTCGGATGCTTGGAAAATACTCTTTATTATTTGGCGAAAATATAAGTTGTAAAACATATGTTGTTCAGTTGCCGTGAATCTGATCTACATGGGTGTGACTCTCCTGATCATTCGATGTGCTTGTATGGTCCCATATTTGGAAAATATAGAGTGATTGTGGACTTGTTGGGTGCAGTCCTGTTAATAATCTTGTTGGCGGAACCTTCTTCCTGATAGAAACCCGATCGTGGAAAGAATATTGGGCGGCCGCATGGCGGTCGCGGATCCTCGAACGGGATCCAGAACCACTGAATACACCGCCTGTCTACCTGCGTATAGATTAGAAACAAGAAAAGGAAAAAGGTAGATGATAAAAGCATGCTACATTCCTGGGAATATACCCCTCGGAGTCGTATTTCTCATCCAACCAGGCTGGGCCGAAGACGTGAGTTCTCTTACCCTCTGTTCTCGTTTGAGGGCGACGCTGGTCAAAGGCGTAAGGCGAGGAATCTCCTTCTGTCGCTTTTAGCCAGATGCTTTGGCTCTGCGTCTGTCATGGAGTTTCACACCCTTGGAGGAGTAGGGTCGGGTCGCGTCCCAGGCGACATATTTTCTATTGTCTGTACAAGGCATCTGCATCCTTCGTTACCTGACGTGTTAGCCCGAGATCGGGCAGGCCACGTAGGGGGAGCAATTTGGATGTTATGCTAGTCCTATTAAATTTAGTTAGACATTGTCGGTACGGCTTTCGCTGATATACCTGTAGTCATTAATATATATTTTATTTGAAAATGAGCTCGAACGAAAGAAGGGATTACCAATACGTTAATGCAATGCTGAGGTGAAGCCTCATCGTCCTTTTTCCTCGAGCGGGAGGGTGTCCTTGGGGAGTACTCCCCGATATCGTCTCTTTCTAGTGACAGACATTTGCATTCTATGTTCTACGGATCCCAGTGGGGTACCGCCATCTTTTAAGAATTGTGACGATATGTTGCAGCTTGTCGGCTCTGCTTTGTTCGATTTCCCCTTGTCCGTTGAGCTGGATCCGGGTTTGCTTGCTTGGCGATGCTTTGTGGTCACCTTTGTTGGATGGCGTAGTTGCTTCTCTCTTGGGTCTGTAACTCCAAACATTTTGTGACTCTCCTGGTAGGCCACAGTTACCTTGGAGGGATTTTGGTCGAAAAGGTCCGAGCCGCCCGGAGTTTCTGGTTTTACTTATGGTGACCATTATGCTTGGAACTGCAACGTTGAAATCAAACTTTATTGGGTGAGTTTTCCTCACCGGTTGCATTTTGTTGCATCTGGTATGATTGGGGATTTCTCGAAGGTGTCGTCTTCGGGCCATCGCCTTGTTGTTGTGAGATGCGTTGTGCCATGGGTTGTTTTTTCCGTTTGCGACGTGCGGATGATGACTCCATTCGTTCAGTGTCGGCCTATCTGTTTGGGATCTTCCTGGATACACTAATCCATCGGGGGTCTCTCGAGGGCTATCGCGGCTCTGACTTAGATCCGGTGTTGGTTGCTAGTATATGACCAAGCCTCACCGGATACTTGGCTGAGCTTTGCTCGAATTGCTCTGGAGATACCAGGTATGTTCTGTTTTGGTTTTGGGAAAAGGCACGTGCCATCCTACTATTCGATACCGGGAGTGGTCTCGTTTGTCTTATCGGTTAGCAGGGCACGACTTCTGGTGATATTTTATTTCTTCTTCTTCTGGCCTTTGGTGCGTTGAGCTCTTCTGGAATTATTTTGATAGCGTTGGTGCATGCTTCCACAGATCGCGATAGTATGGTGAGCGAGTTCCCGAGATCGGGTGTCGAACAATGATGTCGCATCGTGGTTTCTTCCGGGGGAATTTCTTCAAATCTACTCATCAGGGCAGGTCCGAGTTCTCCATTTTGAGGGTTGTCATTCCTGAACGGGCGTGCATGAGTGGTGATGTACCTGTGAGGACTTGGGGTCCTATCATCCCCAGGGAATTTCGTCGTTTCCGTCTTCCGCAAAAATGATTCCTGGGATCGTATCCCGAGAGAAGATTGGTGTAGGAGTCTCCGTGATCATGAGTCGATCTTTTCGATAATGTCCTCTAGCATCCTTACCGTTATAGGACATGTCGTTGGTTCGTGGTTGCCCGATACCTTGGATACTGGCTCGGGGCGAGTAGATGTTTTGGGTGCTATCGCACCAAGAGCCTCCAGGTGGCTATGCAGCTGAAAGATAGCCAAACGTTGTTCCTGCAACATTTCAAAAATAACACGTAAATTCCTATTCTACCGGGGCTGGGACTTTTCGGGTTTCCTGTCGGTTAGCGTGTTGTGTGCCATCATTGAAGTGCAAAACTTCGTTATCCCGCCGTGAAGTGTATGAATCCATATCCACTCGGACTGATCTAGATGCGTTATCAGGGTCCTGTGGTGTCGCGCCAGCCGTTAGTGTGGCCACATTATTTTCCTTGCGATTTGTGGGGTTATCGCCCTCGATTACCCTTATCGAGCTGACCATTAACCTAAAATCAAAGGGTCTTGGGCAAAAACAAGTGTGAGAGATATTGTGCGTTTAAGTGACGAAATAGCAAGAAAAGAATCACTATTATTTTTAGCCCCACGGTGGGCGCCAAACTGTTTACTATGAAAATGGTAAAACGATTAAATTGGTAAATGGGATTCTAAAAATACGTGATGTATTCCCGAGCTAGTTTGAAAGGGTGATTAATGCTAAATGTAGAGTAAAAACAGTAAAGATCGAGCTAGCCAAAAATGATAATTGAACTAGTAAGGGATGTTCCCGGGCTTAGGACAAGCGAGTAGATACCTAGGGGTCGGGCCTCGAGCCTACCTCGGGCCTATCAAAGATAACCGTATCGAGGGTAATCGGGAAGGGGATAATAGAAGTATGTGCGTACAAGGCTTTATACCGTCAATCTTTATCTAAATGACAAATAACAAATGAAGAACAATAAGATGCTAGGGCGACCTCGGTGTCGAAGAACACAGTTAACTTTAGAAGAAAGAGATAGAGAGAGATATTATTGCTTATTGGAGAAGTGGAGCGACATTCGTCCTTTACAAGATGGGGTGAGTCCCCCTTATATCGAAGGGACTCAATAGAATACGCATATATTATTTACAAGAATAGAAAGATGGGATGGTCTATCGCTCGTCATCTCAGTAGGTTACAGATAGACCGACCCTGTCAGGTGTAGCCATGTGCTCCAGAGTCATCTTCTCTTACCGTGACCTCGGGCCCTGCTTCCTTTAATTCAGACCTCGATGAGCTCGGAGGTCGAGGACTCAATCATAGCCTTCTATCCTCGGGATCTTGAGGGAGGCTTCCCAAATTTCCTTGATAGCGAAAATCAAGTCTTCTGATTTTTACCGCGTACAATGAACAATTTAAATATAGTATCTCTTGACTTCGTCTGCATTGATAGGCTTTGGCCAAACTTCTCCATCTATTTCTGCAAGTATGAGTGCTCCTCCTTTTAGTACCCTGTTAACCATGTAAGGTTCTTGCCAATGAGGTGAAAATTTCCCTTTGTCTTCATCTTTATGTGGAATGATCCACTTTAGCACCAGCTTCCCCGGTGTGAACTATCTTGGTTTGACCCCTTTGTTGAAAGCTCTAGACATTCTATTCTGATAAAGCTGACCATGACACACTTCATTCATCCTTTTTCCATCTATGAGGGCTAATTTCTCATAGCGGCTCCTTATCCGTTCCGCATCACTAAGCTTAGCTTCTTGTATGATCCTCAAAGAAGAAATTTCTACCTCGGCGGGAATGACAACTTCGGTACCATAGACCAGCAAATAGGGAGTTGCCGCAGTTGATGTGTGGACTATGTTATGGTATCTCAATGAGGAAAATGGTAACTTCTCGTGCAATTTCTTGTGATTCTCTACCATTTTTCTTAGTATCTTCTTGATATTCTTATTGGCATCTTTCATGGCTCCATTCATTTAAGGCTTGTAAGCTGTGGAGTTTTGTGCTTGATTTTGAAAGTTTCACACATGGCTTTCATCATATCACTGTTGAGATTGGCGGTATTATCAGTGATGATGGACTCGGGAACCCCGAATCAACAAATAATACGATCCCTGACAAAATCTGCGATGACTTTCTTGGTTACAACTTTGTAAGATGCAGCCTCTACACATTTTATGAAGCAATAGACGGCCACTAAAATGAACTTGTGCCCGTTTGAAGCAGTAGGTACGATCGGACCAATGACATTCATTCCCCAGGCAGCAAAAGGCCAAGGTGCACTTGTTGTATTGAGTTTGTTTGCCGGCACTCGTATCATATCTGTATGTATTTGGCATTGGTGGCATTTATGGACATACCGGATGCAATCTGTTTCCATAGTCATCCAAAAGTATCCGGCTCTGAGTATCTTCTTAGCTAGAACAAAACAATTCATATGTGGATCGTAGGTTATGGCATGTATTTCCTCAAGCAATTCAGAAGCTTCTTTGGCATCAACACACTTTAATAGTCCTAGATCAGGTGTTCTAATATACAAAATTCCTCCGCTTTTGAAGAAATTATTGGACAGCCTACGTAGTGTGCGTTTCTGAATATGGTTCGCCTGGTCTAGGTATTCTCTTTTTACCAAATATTCCTTGATGTCGTGGAACCATGGATTTCCATCCGTTTCTTCTTCAACACGAGCACAGTAAGTCGGCTAACTATGGATCCTTAATGGAATGGGATCGATGAAATGCTTATTAGGATGTTGTATCATGGAAGACAAAGTAGCCAATGCATCTGCGAACTCGTTCTGTACTCTTGGAACATGTTTGAATTCTATTTTCATGAACCTCTTTATCAGTTCTTGCACATGATACTGGTATGGTAGTATCTTGGTGTTTTTCGTAGCCCATTCTCCTTGAACCTGATGTACCAAAAGATTCGAATCACCAATTATCAACAACTTTTGTACCAAAAGATTATCAATAACCTAATGTACCAAAAGATTCGACTGACTATGGATCCAAGCTAAAGTGGAAGCAAAGAAGGTGGCTTACCTACTGTTAATAGGGAGCACTGGTGAGGAGGAGAAAAGAATGAACAAGGAGAGGTATAGGGAAGCTAGGAAGGAGGCGAAGATGGGAGTAACGGAGGCTAAGACGACAGCTTTCACTCGTCTGTATGAGGAGCTAGGTAACAAAGGCGGGGAGAAGAAGTTGTTCCGACTCGCTAAGGCGAGAGAGAGGATGACTCGGGATCTGGACCAAGTGAGGTGCATAAGGGATGATGAAGGCAAAGTGTTAATGGGGGATGATCAGATTAAGAGGAGATGGCAGACCTACTTTCATAAACTTCTAAATGAAGGAAGGGATCAGGATATTGTACTAGGTGAATTGAGGAATGCCGACAGTCCTCCTGAATTAAGTTATTGTAGGGACATTGAGGCCGATAAGGTCATGGAGGCAATGCATAAGATGAGAAGGGGCAGAGCTACCGGGCCAGATGAAATTCCAATTGAACTTTGGAGGTGTGTGGGTAGAGCAGGCTTGGAATGGCTTACTGGGTTGTTTAATGTTATATTCAAGACTAATAGGATGCCTGAAGAGTGGAGGTGGAGTACAATAGTTCCGTTGTATAAGAATAAAGGTGATATCCAGAACTGTAACAACTATAGGGGTATCAAGTTACTAAGTCATACCATGAAAGTCTGGGAGAGAGTGGCAGAAACAAGAGTGCGAAGGACGGTATCTATTTCGGACAACCAGTTCGGGTTTATGCCGGGGCGATCTACCACAGAAGCTATCCACCTTATTAGGAGGATGGTGGAGCAATACAGAGATAAGAAGAAGGATCTCCACATGGTGTTTATTGATCTAGAGAAAGCGTACGACAACGTCCCTAGAGAGGTCCTATGGAGATGCCTAAAGGTTAAAGGGGTCCCGGTTGCCTATATTAGGGTGATTAAAGACATGTACAATGGATCTAAGACTCAGGTTAGGACAGTAGGAGGTGACTCCGAGCATTTTCCGGTTGTTACGGGGTTGCACTAAGGTTATGCGTTAAGCCCTTTCCTATTTGCCCTGGTGATGGATGCACTAACTCACCATATTCAAAGGGAGGTACCATGGTGCATGCTATTTGCTGATGACATAGTTCTAATTGATGAGTCACGAGGCAGAGTCAACGAGAGGCTAGAGGTTTGGAGACAAACACTTGAGTCTAAGGGCATCAGGTTGAGCAGGACGAAGACGAAATACCTCGAGTGCAAATTTGGGGCCGAGCCGATGGAAGTGGGAGGGGAAGTGAGGCTCGACTCTCAAGTTATTCCTAAGAAAAGTAGTTTCAAGTACCTTGGGTCAGTTATTCAAGGGATCGGGGAGATCGACGAGGATGTCACACACCGTATAGGATTGGGTTGGTTGAAGTGGAGGTTAGCGTCGGGAGTTCTGTGTGACAAGAAAGTGCCACTGTCACTAAAAGGTAAGTTTTATAGAGCAGTGGTTAGGCCAGCCATGTTGTATGGGAGTGAGTGTTGGCCGGTTAAGAACACACACATCCAAAAAATGAAAGTAGCAGAGATGAGGATGTTGAGGTGGATGTGCGGGCATACAAGGATGGATAGGATTAGGAATGAAGTTATTCGAGAGAAGGTGGGCGTGGCCCCCATGGAAGACAAGATGAGGAAAGCAAGACTCAGATGGTTTGGGCACATTCAGAGGAGGAGCTCTGATACACCAGTGAGGAGGTGTGAACGACTGGCTGTGGTGGGCACGAGGAGAGGTAGAGAGAGACCTAAGAAGTATTGGGGCGAGTTGATCAGGTAGGACATGACGCGACTCAGGATTACTGTGGACATGGCTCTTGACAGGGAACTGTGGAGGTCGAGCATTAAGGTTATAGGTTAGGGAAAGCTGTGAATATTTCTACAAGGCACTAGAGTGCGACTAGACAGTTAGGAGTTAGTTCTAGGATGCTACTGGTCAGATAATGATACAGGGCTTGATCTGGTAGATATTATTATACCTTTCATCTTTTTCGTATTTTCTAGATTTCATATATTGCTGTTATTTATGTTATTTTATGTTATGTATATTATTTTATGTTATTTTATTATGAGTCTTATTCACTGTACTAATATATCTCCTCTTGTCGCTTTCTTGAGCCGAGGGTCTCCTGGAAACAGCCTCTCTGCCCCTCGGGGAAGGGGTAAGGTTTGCGTACATATTACCCTCCCTAGACCCCACTTGTGGGATCATACTGGACGTTGTTGTTGTTGTTGTTTTGTATATTCATGTCGATGGCCAAATTGAGCCCCATGATGCAAGCCTCATATTTTTCCATATTGTTGGTGCATGGAAACCTAAGCTTTGCGGATACCAGATAATGTTGACTTGTCTCTGACACCAAAACTGCTCCAATACACACTCTTTTGAAGTTTGTAGCTCCATCAGAAAACATTCTCCAACTGTCGTAGGCTTCAGCAATGTCCTCTCCTACGAAGGAAACTTCTTCGTCAGGAAAATACATTTTGAGTGGTTCGTATTCTCCTTCTACGGGATTTTCGGCAAGATGGTCTGCCAACACTTATCATTTGACTGCCTTCTGAGTTACATAGATGATATCGAACTCACTTAGAAATATTTTCCATTTGGCCAACTTCCCAGTAGGCATAGACTTCTGAAAGATGTACTTCAGGGGATCCATCCTTGATATAAGGTATGCGGTATAGGCACAGAAGTAATGCCTTAATTTTTGATTTGTCCATGTCAAAGCACAGCAAGTACGTTCTAGCAGAGAGTACCGTGCTTCATAAGGTGTGAACTTCTTCCTCAAGTAATATATGGCTTGCTCCTTTTTTCCCGTCTTGTCATGTTGTTCCAAAACACAACCAAAATCCCTATCTAGTATGGACAAATAGAGTAGCAAAGGTCTCCCAGGTTCCAGTGGGACTAGGACTGGCGGTGTGGACATGTATTCCTTGATTTTGTCAAAAGCCTTCTGAAAATCCTCGGTCCAACTGGTTGCAGCATCCTTCTTCAACATTTTGAAGATTGGTTCGTATATTAATGTGCACTATGCTATGAAGCGGCTGATGTAATTGATGCATCCCAGGAAACTCATCACGTCCTTCTTCTTTGGTGGTGGTAATTCTTGTACCGCTTTAACCTTTGATGGGTCCAACTCGATTCCTCAGCGGCTGACGATGAATCCAAGCAATTTTCCGGTAGGAACCCGAATGCACATTTTGCGTGGTCAGTTTTAAATTGTACTTCCGTAGCCTATCAAAGAACTTCTTCAAATCTGCTATGTGATATGTGGCTTTCTTGTATTTTGTGATAACATCGTCAACATATACCTCTATTTCCTTGTGTATCATATCATGGAAGATGGCCATCATGGCCTCATATAGTTGGCTCCAGCATTCTTCAGACTGAATGGCATCATTTTGTAGCAATACACTCCCCATGGTGCAATGAAAGCTATTTTCTCTACGTCTTCTTCGTCCATCCAAATCTGATGATAACCCGCGAAGAAATCTACAAAGGACTGGAGTTAATGCGTGGCGCAATTGTCGATCAGAATGTGTATATTTGGCAGTGGTAAATCGTCCTTGGGACTTGCTCGGTTTAAATCCCGATAGTCAACACACACCCTAACCTTCCCATCTTTCTTCGAAATCGGTACAATACTGGATAACCAGGTTGGGTACTCAACTACCTTGAGGACTTTGGCTTTGATCTCCTTAGTGACTTCCTCCTTGATTTTTAGGCTCATGTCTGGTTTGAACTTTATGAGTTTCTGCTTCACGGGCAGATACATTGGATTGGTAGGCAACTTATGAGCCACTATGGATATGCTCAGGCCGGTCATGTCATCATATGACCATGCAAAAATATCCTCATATTGTTTCAAGAAACGAGTGTATTCTTCCTTCTCTGGCGGTGACAGGTGAATACTTATGCGATTTCTTTAATAGTTTCAGAATCTCCCAAATTGACTGTCTCTATTTTGTCCAGGCTGGACTTAGTCTTATTCTCAAAATTCTCAACTTCTCTGATAACTTCCTCAGGTATCACATCTTCTTCTTCTGAGTCACTATCCTTATATTGCGTTGTCTCATTACATGTCACAGTCGTTGGTTCATCAAGGTAAGAAATAGTAATGCTGTAGAAAAAATATAAAAGATAACGATAATAAAACATCAAATTATTTGATAAATGCTGAAACGTTAAACAAAGTATCGTATAGATGACTTTAAAACAATGTTTTCAAAAACAAAATACTGAAAGAAAGATGTTTTTTTATTTAAAAAAAATCTCAAACGACTTGTTTTTCAAATAACATTAGTAGCCATGCTACCCAGGGACTCGTCTGGCCCTCGACGGTGTGGCGGTCCAGTTCCTGAGAAATGCTCCCCTCTCCACCGTCTGAATGGTAAGGCCTTCTTCCTTGCTTTTAAGATCTCTCGGAGGGGGAGGAGGGGGAGGACCTCTTGATTTGGTATGATATGCTGATGCACGAACCAACCATATGACTAGGAATAATCAAAATAAAGAAAAATGCAAAGGTAAACAAGCCACTAAGGAGTATAAAGAGGTTGCTTGCAGTATTTAAACACATATTGTAGAATAAATTCGCCTCCTAACTTGGGGACCTCATTGTGCCCGAGGTAGGCCTAAGCGACATATAGATTTGGAGAAAAACTGATGCCAACAACTGCATCATTTCATTAATGTGAAACATAAACCGAATCTCAAATAACACGATAATGATAACAAAGAGTCACTAACGGCATGCGCTTTATTACAACCAAGACCTAAAACGGGTCTAGAAAGAAAGTAAAATATAATTTCTAATATATTTGGTCCCATAAGGACCTTCTCCATGCTATTCCTTTTTTGCTCCATCGATCAAGTTCCCCGGGTCGCGCATAACCAACAATAGATTTTTTCATCAATCCATCAGTAGTGGTGGGATGTTTTGGACCATGCCGAACCTGGGATCTTCGTGCCTCATTTATGCAGAATAGATAAAGTTAGACCTCCCCCCTATAGATTCAAATATTTACACGTTATGATCAACATATTGGCATATTTTTCTCCAAATGATGCACAAATCGTGATTATGTCCATTGGGATTATGAAAATTCCGACGGACTTTGGACAAGGTTTGTCTTGGTGAATTATTGCGCGGACAACGTTCTAACTCTTACTAGGTTTAGACATGATGCATGCACAGTTAATTTCAGAATGGGGTTTCTATGAGAGTCTAGACCAGTACCCTCAAGTGGAAGACTTGAGAGGGAAAGTCATGGAACTATCGGTTGCACCGTTGATCGACTAGTTTTACCGCAAATAAGCCTTTCCAAATTTAAAGGGTGATTTTCGGAAGAGGTCGGACACTCATCAAGTGTCTCTATGGTATTAATATACACGAGTGGAATATGATGTTGAGCATGCTTTATGCAAAGACAAAATAACACATTGTCAAGTATTTTCACATGAAAGCAGTAAATGCAGTATTGGATGGAACGTAAAGACATAAAAAAGGAAAACATGGAAGAAGTTAGTTCGCGTAATGAAGGAATTGCAATGAATCAAATAAAAGGGGTAAGGATTGGGGAGAGGCATGATGTAAAAAAGTTTGGAGCAAGTAAACATGATTAGGAAAATAAGGGGGAAATCCAAGTTGTAATTAAATAGGAGAGTTGCATGCGAGTTCATATAAAAGGGAAATAGGGAAAAATGATGTGCATGTAGAAATATAAAGGAAAAACAAGAGCGGGATAGTCAAATAATAGCAAAATATCAAAAATACGCTTATCGAGAGAGACTAATTCATGTAGATCAAGTTCGTAATTGTAAGATCCTAAAAATCCCCAGCAGAGTCGCCATGCTGTCGCTTCCCCTTTTTCTCACGCAATCGGGCTTAAAATTTGACAACTCCTTTGAGAGAGTAGGGAAAAGGAATTGGTTAGAGTCGCCACCTAACGGATTAAGGTGTAATAGGTCACCTAGAGCAGATAACTCATATCATACCAGTTTGCATCATGAAAGATCGGGTAAGGGCTCGAAATTACCTTGAGGGGAAGGTGTTAGGCACGCCTGAAGGTCCACAACGGTAGGTCCCGACCGAACTTAACTTATGAATTAGTCTAAAGAAGCGAGA
Organism: Nicotiana glauca; assembly: GCA_026770625.1. Lineage (NCBI taxonomy): Eukaryota > Viridiplantae > Streptophyta > Magnoliopsida > Solanales > Solanaceae > Nicotiana > Nicotiana glauca. The sequence continues at coordinate 33,800 of MU745163.1, forward strand.
GGATTATTTAATAGGGATGGGAGGTCCTAAATTTTTTAGCCTAAAGGATCACCCCGTGCAACATAAATAATACTTCGTAAATCCCTCGAGTCAGGGTGTTACTCATATTATTCAGCAGGCACAGACTATCATCTCCTGCTACCAGATTACTATATTTAAATTGTTACTTAAAGCGCTCCAGTTGATTCTAGTTCGTTTCCTATGCATGCACTACCCGTCCCTTACCTATGGTCCTAGAGGCATTAGGACTTCCATTTTGGGGTGGCTATAGACTAAACCTAGGCTGCTCAAAAATGTAAAAGACTAGACAACAAGCAAAACAATGGACTTTTAGATAAAGAGCAAATACGGGCTCATATTGACCTCCACACATAAACAGCAAATGCACGCAATTATTAGCAGGTTTTATTAATCGCAGAATCCAATTGACAGGATATCTATATGAGAAGACAGACGAGTAGTAATATACAGAATCATTTCCATTAATGCGACTATTAAGGCCTATTATTTTGCCTACTGATATTATTTAGTACAACATCTGGGCGTTTCATGTAGTGATGAATAACAGTAAATCATAGTTACAAATACAGAATTGTGATTTTAGTCCTATAGGCATGTTGTCTAAGTGATTGACAGCGGCGATTGTGTTCAGAACGCATTAGCAGAATCCTATAGGCATGACTTCTATCACTGAATTGATTTTTTTATCTTATAGGCATGATATATATCATAGAACTGATTTTTTACCCTATATGCATGATATCTATCATAGAACTGATATTTAATCCTATAGGCATGATATCTATCATGGAACTGATATTTAATCCTATAGGCACGATATCTATCATTGAACCGATTTGCAATCCTATAGGCATGATATCTAATTAAATAGCATACGGGCAGAAATTTAGACACATTGCCAGAAAACAGTTGAGTCAAATATTGGTCCAATAGGCATGATTGCTAACACCACTTTATTGGACAAATTAACGTATCCTATTTGCAGGATTTCTATCAAAAGTTGTAATATCAATCCTTTAGGCAGGATTTCTAATACAGAACTCATACGATTTTAGCAGAATCAATATCACCAATGAAAATCCTATAGGTAGGGTCTTAAAACAATGTAGAACTTAACAGTTTTAGACAAAATGAGCAGAATTAACAGTGTAGATGAAACCCTATAGGCAGGATTTCTACCCAGTTTAACAAAGGAAATAAGAAAACCTCACGATTTCACTAAATACCCCAGAATCTGTTTATTACAAAGTTATTACAGACCAGATTAGAAAATGAATTACATGATAGTAATGGCACAAAATACAGGGAGCCTTCACCAGGCCCAAATACACATGGGCAACCAGACCTTCAAACCATTTCCACCTCGAGACTTATTTCACATGTACAGCATAGCTAGAAATGAGTAATTCACCCATAGCACATGTAGAATCAGGTTTCCAATATGTCAAAGTTCCCACGGGCCTCAGGAACCTAGGGCAATGCTCACGCCAGAACCACATACTCATAAATGATTCAAAATAGATTAGGAACCAGTTCCTAGTGTGTCAGAGTTCACAAGAGTCTCACATGGACCCTGAGCAGTGCTCACGCCGGGGTGGTTGAGGATAGAACCTAAAGGAATAAGATTGGGAGTTTTAAAAAGAGTAACAACATATAAAAAGAGGTAGGGACAGTCTTAAAGCATTTTGGATTTCACAGAAGGAGACTACCATAGCAGAATTTTTAGAACACAAAATATGTAGGCATAATGGCATTAAGAAAATAAACAAGGGTGGCAAAGTACACAGTTTCAAATAGGTTAAGTCAGAAAAGACCTGATTACACTAAGTGTGCATGTTAACATTAACATTTAGGACAGCCTTGTTTAATCACAGAAATATTTAGATAGAGTGTTAACGCAAATAGTCGAATTATCACATGAATCCAGAGGGATGTGACTTAGATAACAATACAAGTCTGTAAAGTTAGGATTGATTAACTAACTCCATACTAGTAGTACCCTAAGGATACTAAGTTCAGAACAAGTTCAGGACCAGCAAACTGTATGCATGAGACAAGTTAAAACAATAAGTTATACTTTAAGAGGATTCATATTACTCAAAGATAACCAATCTCAGAACTAACGGTACCAACTATAAGACTAAAGAGGATCATATAGACAGGCAGAATAATGTTCAAAATGAAGTTTAAGCATGCTGGATTGTAAACATAGTTCATGGGTACATAGAGATGAAATGATAAAAGATAGTCACTCACCAGTTAAGCAAGAAACCCAGAGTAATACCATAGCCGGCCAAGACTAGTAGTAAACAAGAGAGAGCATAAATATTATAAAACTAAGCCCTAGATTTCTTAGTAAGAATAACGAGAGTTTGAGTCTCATAAAGGGGAAAGGGAGAAGAGTTTAAATAGTGTTCAATTAGGCGAACACATAAGAGAAGTAATCAAGCACATATAAGTAAAAGAAATTAATCACAAAATAATTAATACAGAATTCAGTAAATTAACAGGGCATAATAGCGCGTAATCAAGCTAGTAATATTTAAAATAAGGAAATATCAAAAAAGAATCAGTACCCAGGAAAATAAGGTAAAGAAATAATGGAAACATGGTAGATTGAAAAAAATAAGGAAAATATCAGTACCATACGAGAAAAGATATAGTAAAAGTCTCAAACCCTAGTTTTAGGTAAACCATAAAACCAGCAGGGAAACAAGGACAAAATAATCTCATACTGCGTATAATGAACATAGACAAGAGATTTATTCAAGAAGAAACAAAGAATCGAACTAGGAAAAGTTCTGAAACCCTAGTTTAGGGCAAATAAAGGAAATTAGTAGTAATAGGCAGATTCACACATAATGAAGTTAATATAGACGAGATAATGCTTAAAATAAACTTTTGAACTCGTTTTGTCACGACCCAATTTTACCTCAAGTCGTGATGGTGCCCGCACCGTTGTCGGGCAAACCAACGCAGAAATATTAATAAACTCTCATTTTACTTACTAAAAACAGTTAAGACATTTTCTTAATTAGAAATTAAAGCACGTAATAATAATAAACATTCAGAAATAGTTATACATACCAAAAGAGTAGTCTACTAATGTGCATGCCAGGACCTGGTGTCACAAGTGCGTGGGAAACTAGTAAAATATACAAAAGACTAATACTACCCTACTGTCTGAAATAGAATAGACAGCCAAAAGTAAAGAAAAGGCTCCATTGGGCTCCTGAACGGCATAGGAAGGGAGCAGCTCACCATGGAATCTCGGTCGGGCAGTCAAGGATATGCTCCAGCCTGGTAGTCAGATGTACCTACCTCAGATCCTGTATAGTTAAGTACAAAAGCTTAGTATGAGTACATAAACAATATGTACCCAGTAAGTATCTTGTCTAATCTCGAAGAAGTAGAGACGAGAGGTCGACATGACACTTACTAGGGTCAAATAACATGATAGGTGATACACTAAGCATGGATAGCACAATAAATAACAGTTTATAGCATAAAGCAACAAGCCATTAACTAGGTGATATCACAGTTAGCCAATTTTATTTCAAGGCATGTAACAAGGTTCCATCCACAGAAATATACCAATCAACAAGCATACGCAAGTAGTGTCGAGGTCGTACATCCTGATCCAACATAAAAATAAAGTGTGCACTGCTGGAGGGTCGAACGGCACGAACCATAGATGCATCTATTACCCCGCTCATGAATCATACATGCTGTCGACGCCCCCTTATTCTAAAGGCGAAATCGGGTTTACGACATTATGGACAAAACAACTCTTATTCCCTTTTGAGGAATCGGGTTATAGAATTTGAAGAGTCGCCACCTAATGATTATAGTGCATTAGGACACTTTAAAGAGAAGAAGCAATTTTGAAAGAAAAACCAGAGTTCGGGTAAGGGCTTGAGATTATTTTGAGGGGAAGGTGTTAGGCACCCCTCAAGATCCACTAGTGTGGTTCCTGGCCATGCTTTAATTGTGACTTTAAAAGAAGGGAACACGTAAGGTTTGCACATAGTAGTTACAAATAAGTTTGAAAGTTTTAGAAAAAAAAAGACATAAATGATTTTTTTTAAAAGAGAAGGATTAATTGGAAGAGAACATAAATTTAAGAAAACATTATACAAAATAAAGAAAAGAAAAGGGGTCCTAGGTTTAAATACAATATGGATCACATCAATGCAACACCCAGCAATCACTTCTCAAAAGAGGGGTCGCACGAGATATTAGTGCACCGGTCATCATCTCCGTATTCTACCCTTCCCGCCCCGTAAAGGTTATTTAAACGCGATTACTCTCGTTTGCATGCTAGTACCCATCCCAACCTATCAGTCCCGGGGTATTAGGACTTCTAATCCTAAAAGGGAAGAAAAGGAGTAAGGCATATATGGGGTTTAAAGGACAAAATACTAATTTCGACAACCAAAACAAATAGCAAGTAAGGGGATTGACAAACAAACATGCAAGGCTCACATAAAACCCCGTAAGTCATATAGCATATAGTTTAGCATGCCTTGCACATACTGGTTTGGTCTTTAAATTAAAACTTAAGCGGCTGACGGACTAGTTTAACACATAGAATCAGATAAAAAGTCTGCATTAGGCAACTCGGATCCAATTGTCAGAGATTGAAGTATTTTAAACATGTTATTCAGAAAACACTGATTTCAAACAAAAGCCTAATGCAGAAGAGTTAAAACAGAAAGTTGAAAGTTGCAGAAGTTCAGAAATGACTTTGAAATCAGCATATTTGTTTGAGTGAAAATATAGTAGACTTGTGAAGAGGAGTTTTGAAAGTGAAAATACCTTAAAAGAAAGAGTGAGTTAAAAGACTGTTTTGAAAGATAGATTCAAGAGATGATTAGAATTTAGGCAGAAGATCTAAAGGAATTGTTTCAGAAGAAAGACGCAAGTTTGAAAAGTTTAAGAGCAATGCAGATTTACAGAATTTTAAAAGCATTACAGGTTTATAAGAGTTTTACTGAAAACGCTACGTTAAAGGCCAATTGACAGGTTGTTGTTGCTTAAAACTGAATCAAGCGAGTTTGAGACGAACCCCTATAGGCATGATATCTATAGCTGATTTTAAGCATTGTTATTAACTGGTGAAAGAATGATTGTTTGACTACCCTATAATTTTCCTAACGCATAAGCACTTCCTATAGACATAGTTTCTATATGCAACTGATTTACATGAATATTAAGTCCTATAGACGGGTTTTCTAATGATTTGCAAGATGATAAAGCATTAAACCCTATAGACAGATTTTCTATGTCCTGATTAAAGAAACATCATTGTGATTAATCTGGTTACGAAATGAATATTATCCTGCAGTTTGCCTAGCGTTTAAGAATTTCCTATAGGCATGATTTCTATATGCAATTTGTTGTTTGATTATTAGATCCTATAGACAGGATATCTAATGATTTTCAAGATGATAAAGCATTAAACCCTATAGGCAGATTTTGTAAATGATTGAAAAGAATGCAAAAAGCCTATAGACATGATCTCTAGGTGACTTAAAGCGTTGATCCTATAGGCATGATTTCTAAATGATTGAATAAACACATTGGTCCTATGGGCATGGTATCTACCCTTTAGCAATAAAGTAAACCCCTCCCACACCCTTTACTATATCTTTCCCCGAGTTCTTTTGTACAAAAATATTACAACCAGAAGAAAGAAAATGATTAAAAATACATCACA
>MU745167.1:0-28096 GCA_026770625.1 Nicotiana glauca
TTGGGTTTTATTTGCAACGTCCGCAGAATCCTATTTAGAGGATATACTTTGGGCGTGATCAGTAAAACATGTATTAAAATCATATGATAGGCCAATTATAACAGTTAAGTGACCATGCTAGAACCACGGAACTCGAAAATGCCTGACACCTTCTCCCGGGTTAACAGGATTCCTTACCCGAATTTTTGTGTTCGCGGACTGTAATACAGAGTCAATCTTTTTCTCGATTCGGGATTTGAACCGGTGACTTGGGACACCATAAAATTATCCCAAGTGGCGACTCTGAATTTAATAAATAAATAATCCCCTTTCGATTGTCACTTTCATTTAGAAAAAACTCCCTTATATCCCTTTACGGGTGTAGGAAAAAGGAAGTGTGACAGAGTCAATCGCCTCTTTTAAAATCCAGCTTTTGGTAAAAATTATTTAAAATGCCTTTCGACAGATTCAGTAGGGGTTCAATACCATTTTTAATAAAAGAGCTAAAAATAATAATCGGCCCCTCGGGCAAAACATAGTTCGTAAACAGCCCTTCGGGCAAAACAGGAGTCATAAACACCTCCTAACAACAAAATCTCAGTGGAAATAACAAAAGCCAAATCAGTGATTGAGTTCTGAACATCTCATAAACCCCAGCTTAAATGAAAGTTGTTTAAAAATATTTATCTAACATTTTCAGCAGAGGCTCAGTATAAAGATGAGTGAAAACAGTCACTAAATCAACATATTCCATAGAAACTCACTCTAAAGAGAAGTGAAAATCAATGAGTTCATAATCAGGCCCCCCAGGAAAACATTACTCATGTGCATGTATATATCTATCACCCCTCGGGCCAGCCTCTCAGTCACTCGTGACTCAACTCCTACCAATCAGCGCTCACACTCAGCACTCACGCTAAATAGGTACCATATAGTAAATGCTGCGGCGTGCAGCCCGATCCATATATCGTTGCGGCGTGCAGCCCGATCCATATATATTACTGCACTCACTGGGGATGTGCAGAATCCAGAGGGGCTCCTACAGCCCAAGCGCTATATCGCTGCGGCGTGCAGCCCGATCTCTATATATATATATATTGTTGCGGCGGGCAGCCTGATCCATAGATATATAATCCTCACAACCAGGCCATCGGCCTCTCTCAGTCATTAACCTCACAATCAGACCCTCGGTCTATCTCAGTCATCAACTCACGATCACTCGGACCATCAGTAAAATAGGGAACCCAGCATAAACAGTTTTCACATTTTTTAAGAAATATAGTGAAAAAAACAAATTTAAATAATAACCAGGTAAAAACATGACTGATGATATACTTTCAAAATAAATAGAGTGAGGAAAAATAGTAAAAATGCCCTTAAAGGTCTCAACAAGTCGGCCCAAGACCCCAAACATGGCATACAGCCGAAAATATAATATCAATCTCTAGAACATGGAATATCATAAGGTTTCAAATCAATTACGCGACTTAAAAATCGTACGGGACGGACCAAGTCACAATCCCCAACAATGCACAATTCCACGCTCGTCATCTAGCGTGTGCATCGATCACGCTCAACTGTGTCTATTAAAAGACTAATCGGGCGTTGCAAATATAATCCAGGGTACTATGCCCAGAGTCGAATCCCACAAGGAATTAACGTACCAATTACAGCCTTCAGAGTACTAAATTCTTACTAGTCAACTTCCTCAAACTTTGTGAATATTACTTGGTGTTGTTTATACTACTACAACTGAACAAGAATAATAAACTAAAGATTAACTAACATTAATGTGTAAACAATTGTAATAAATGTCTAAGGTAATGGTTTTACCCGTTATTGATTTCCTTAGTTGTATATTTCTTATTGTTTTGATGTAGTTGCCTCTATCAATCATGAACTCTCCAACTATCATAACTCTCTCTCAAGTAATTATGATAATTTACTAGACGCACTCTCTCAAGCTACGCTAGCTAGATTTCATTACAGTTCACTTTAGATCGCACCCGAGGTATCGTTATCTCTAATCCAACCTCTAAACCCTCGGTTATGACTCTCGCCTATACTCCAGGAGTGATGTTGTTCAAACAATTACCTAAATATGCACTCTCTCTCAAGTAGATACATAATAAATAGGCACATCTAATTGAGGGCCCTTCAATCAACTACAACAAGAACATAGTTGAACAAGTAGAGATTAACAACCAATCAAAACTATATTAACATCACCAGAAATTCATCCCCAACGGGTTCCACCAAAACCTTAGATTAAAATATTTAACTACTTATAACAATAATGTAAACTTACAAAATAATTCATAAACAATGGTAAAAACTCACCATAGAAGGAGATATGGATTGATGCCCTCTTGCTTCCTCTCTGTGTGCTCCTCTCTAGCTCTCCAAAGCTGCACACCCCTTTCTTGGTCGGCTTCCTTGATTTAATATAGGGTTTAGGGCTTAAAATCCCGTATTTTGTACTTTGGTCCCTGAATTTTACGCGCCCTTCCGCGGTCCCACCGCGGTTACACCAGGACCGCAGCCAGAATGGTCCTCTGAATCTGCAGCAATGTTCTGTCACAATCCTACCGTAAGCGCGGTGTTTCACACTGTTACGTTTGGTATTTTGCAAAACGTAAAACATGAATCCCATATCCGTAGTCCCAATGTAAATATGCAGAAGATATTCAGAAATGGAGTGCAAAAATACAAGGAAACAGGTAGTTCTAGCCTAACATGCTTTACGTAGCACAATCAAAGCTACTTAAGCAAATAGGCAAGTTAGGTCAACTAAGCATGCTTTTCTAAACTAACACAGGCTATAATTGCAAGTAGAGTAAAGCAGGTAAGAAAGAAACTCAGTCTAAATACTTAAAGTAAAACCGAATTTTTAACAATTAGCTCAAGTACGCGCTCGTCACCTCATGTACAAGGTATTCAATTACCAAATATCATATCCTAAGGGGAAGGTACCCCACACAAGGTTAGACAAGCCACTTACCTCGAGCCGGCGCCAAAATCAACTCGAAACCACACGTTTGCCACGAGTATCCGACTCCAAATGGCTCAAATATATTCAATTCAATTACATATCGTAAATAACATCTCAAGCAACTGATTCTACTATTTAATTCAAATCTAAGACGCGCAATTAGGTAAAATAACCAAAATGCCCCTCAAGCCAACATCTTGGAATCGGATGAAATTAATATTTTTAGAACCCTGTACTCTCACGAGTCTAACCATATAAAAACCTCTCAAATCGGAGGTCAAACACCCACTCAAAACTCAATAATTTGGTCTATGAAGTTTTACCAATTTTTCATTCAAAATCCGAAATTAAAGGAGGAAGTCATGATTAGATTAGTGGGTTATAAACAAAAAGGAGTTTAAAATCATTACCCAATCGTTGCCCCTGAAAATCCCTCGAAATCTCTCTCAAATTCGAGCTCCCAAGCATTGGTAAAAATGGCTAACCGTTGGATTTTGAAATGTTTATACTGCCCAGATATTTAATGCATCGCGAATGCGGAGGAATTCACGCATTCGCGAAGAAGGAAAAATGAAAGCTGCCAAATTACTCTTCGCGAAAGCGAGGAGCAGTATGCAAACGCGGAGGCCTGGGCTGGCAAAGCTACGCGAATGCGACTAGAGGCATGCGAACGCGATGAAGAAGAATAAGCACAACCCTCAGTGTTAAATAACACTACGCGAACGCGAGGGCTGGCTGCGAACGCGAAGGGGAGAAAGACAGGGCTTCGTGAACTCAGGAAAATTGGACGCGAACACGTAGAAGAAACTGGCCCTTCTCCAAGATTACACTACGCGAACGCGAGAAAGGGGTCGTGATCGCGAAGAAGAAAAAGTCTGCAACAGCTGAAGCCAAAAATCTGCAATCTTTACCAACTCTAAAATGCCCCGTTGAGCATCTGAAACACACTCGAGGCCCCCGTGACCTCAACCAAACCTACGTACATATCCCATAACATCATTCGAACTTGTACCAATCCTTAAACCACCTAAAACAATGTCGGAAACTCGAATTAATCAATGATTTAAGCCTAAGAACTTCAAATTCTCTCAAAACACACTTTCGATCAAAAACCTAACCAAACCACGTCCGAATGACCTGAAATTTTGTACACACCTCCCATATCACATGATGGAACTACTGCAACTTTCAAAATTCCATTCCAACCCTCGGATCAAAATCTCACTATCGGACCGAAAACTTTAAAAATTTAAGATTCGGCATTTCAAGCCTAAATCAGCTACGGACCTCCAAAACACATTCCGAACACGCTCCCAACTTCGAAATTACCTAAATTCTGAGGCCGTCTTCACACTGTTCCGACTATGGACAACTTTCCAACACCTAAGCTCTCATTTAGGGACTAAGTGTCCCAAAAGTCTCCAAAACTCAAAACCAAACATCCCGGCAAATCAAATTAGCAGAAATAGGCTTGGGAAAAGTAGTTAATAGGGGATCGGGGCGTTAATTCTTAAGACGACTGGCTGGGTCGTCACATCCTCCTACACTTAAACATTTGTTCGTCCTCGAACGAGCATAGAGACATCCCTGAAGTAGTGAAAAGATGAGGGTAATTGCTGCGCAGATCCTGCTCGGTCTACCAGGTTGCCTCCTCAGCCGGATGACCCCGCCACTGAACCTTTACTGAAGCAATATTCTTTGACCTCAACTTTCTGACCTACCTGTCCAATATAGCCACTAGCTCCTCAATATAGAATAGATCCTTGTCCAACTGGACTGAACTGAAATCCAACACGTGTGACGGGTCACCGTAATACCTCTGGAGCATCGAAACATGAAATACTGGATGAACTCATGCCAAGCTGGCAGGTAAGGCAAGCTCATAAGCAATCTCTACAACACGCCTCAATATCTCAAAAGGGCCAATAAATCTCGGACTCAACTTCCCTTTCTTCCCGTATCTCATAACGCCCTTCATAGGCGAAACCCGAAGCAGAGCCCACTCTCCAACCATATAGGAAACATCATGAACCTTCCGATCCGTGTAGCTCTTCTGTCTGGACTGGGCTGCACGGAGTCTATCCTGAATTATCTCAACCTTCTCCAAAGCATCCTGAACCAAATCTGTGCCCAATAACCTGGCCTCACCCGGCTCAAACCAACCCCTTGGAGATCTACACTGCCTACCATATAAAGCCTCATACAGTGTCATCTGAATGTGGACTGATAATTGTTGTTGTAAGCAAACTCCGCCAATGGCAAGAACTGAATCACGCACGCACGGAGCATATCCTCGAGAATCTTAATAGTGCGCTCGAACTGTCCGTCCATCTGAGGGTAAAATGTTGTACTCAACTCTACCCGAGTGCCCAACTCACGCTGAACGACCCTCCAAAACCGCAATGTGAACTGAGTACCTCTATCTGAGGTAATGGAAACTAGAATACCATGCAGACGAACAATCTCCCGGATATAAATCTCCGCCAACCGCTCCGATGAATAAGTAGTACATATAGGAATAAAATGAGCAGATTTGGTCAGTCGATCTACAATCACCCAAATGGCATCAAACTTCTTCAAGGTCCGTGGGAGTCCAACTACAAATTCCATGGTGATCCTCTCCCATTTCCACTCTAGAATCTCTATCTGTTGAAGCAAACCACCCGGTCTCTGGTGCTCATACTTCACCTGCTGACAGTTGAGGCATCTAGCTACATATCCAACTATATCCTTCTTCATCCGCCTCCACCAATAGTGCTGCCTCAAATCCTCATACATCTTTGCGGCACCCGGATGGATGGAATACCGCGAACTATAGGCCTCCGCTAAAATCAACTCTCGAAGCCCATCAATATTGGGCATACAAATCCAACCCTGCATCCTCAATACCCCATCATATCCAATGGTCACATCACTGGCCTCACCGTGCTGAACCTTGTTCTTGAGGACAAGTAAATTAGGGTCATCATACTGTCACTCCATGATGCGATCAAATAAGGAAGACCGAGAAACCACGCAAGCTAGGACCCGACTGGGCTCCGAAAGATCCAATCTCACAAACTGACTGACTAAAGCCTGAACATCCATCGCCATAGGCCTTTCTAAAGCTGGTAGATATGCCAAACTCCCTAAACTCTCCGTCCGGCGACTCAAGGCATCGGCCACCACATTGGCCTTACCCGGGTGATACAGAATAGTGATGTCATAATCCTTTAGCAACTCTAACCACCTCCTCTGGCGCAAATTTAGATCCTTTTGCTTGAACAAGTGCTACAAACTCCGATGTTTAGTATAAATCTCACAAGGCACACCGTACAAATAATGGCACCAGATCTTCAAAGCATGAACAATAGCAGCTAACTCAAGGTCATGGACAGGGTAATTCTTCTCATGTATCTTCAACTGTCTGGACGCGTAGGCAATCACCCTACCGTTCTGCATCAACACCGCTCCAAGGCCAACACGTTAGGCATCATAATAAACTGTATAAGACCCCAAACTAGTAGGCAATATCAAAATTGGGGCTGTAGTCAAAGTTGTCTTGAGATTCTAAAAGCTCGCCTCACACTCCTTTGTCCACTGAAATGCAGCACTCTTCTGGGTCAATCTAGTCATAGGGGCTGCAATCGATGAAAACCCCTCTATAAAATGACAGTAGTAGCCCGCCAAGCCAAGGAAACTGCGAATCTCTATAGCTGAGGACGGCCTGGGCAAACTCTGCACAGCCTCTACCTTCTTCAAATCCACTCGAATACCCGAACTCGATACCACGTGGCCGAAGAATGCCATAGAATCCAACCAAAACTCACATTTTGAGAACTTTGCATATAACTTCTTCTTTCTCAAGGTCTAAAGCACGATCCTTAGGTATTTCTCATGATCTTCCCGACTCCGGGAATACACCAGAATATCATCAATAAAAATAATAACAAACGAGTCAAGATAGGGCCAGAACACACTGTGCATCAAATGCATAAAAGTTGTTGGGGCATAGGTCAGCCCAAATGGCATAACAAGGAACTCGTAATGACCATACCGAGTCCTGAAGGCAGTCTTCGAGATATCTGGCTCCCAAATCTTCAACTGATGGTAACCTAAGCGTAAGTCAATCTTAGAAAACACCTGTGTGCCCTGAAGCTGGTCAAATAGATCGTCAATACGAGGCAAAGGATAACAATTCTTCATTGTAACCTTGTTCAAATGACGATAATCGATGCACATATGCATAGAACCATCCTTTTTCTTCACAATCAGGACAGGAGCACCCCAAAGGGAAACACTGGGTCGAATAAAACCCTTATCAAGCAATTCCTATAACTGGTCCTTCAACTCCTTCAACTCAGGAGGAGCCATACGTTACGGAGGAATGGAAATGTGCTGAGTGCCCAGCAACAAATCAATGTCCCTATCAGGCGGCATGCCTAGAAGATCAACTGGAAACATATTGGGATAATCCCGTACCATTGGGACCGAATCAACATAAGGGGTATCAACACTGACATCTCTCACATAAGCTAAATACGCTGCACACCCCTTCTCAACCATATGCTAAGCTTTAAGGAAAGAGATAACTCTACTGGGAGTGTGATCTAAAGTACCACTCCACTCAATATACGGAATACCTAGCATAGCCAGCGTTACAGTCTTGGCGTGACAATCAAAAATAGCATAATGGGGCGACAACCAGTCCATGCCCAACATAATATCAAAATCAACCATGCTAAGTAATAATAATTCTGCTCTGGTCTCAAAACCACGAATAGTAACCATATATGACCGATAAACGTGATCTACAACGAGAGAATCCCCCATAAGAGTAGAAACATATACAGGAGAACTCAAGGAGTCTCGGGGTATACCCAAATGTGGAGCAAAATAAGAAGACACATAAGAGTAAGTAGAGCTTGGATCGAATAGAACCGACGCATCTCTGTGAAAAACCAGTATAATACATGTGATGACAGAGTCGGAGGCAACATCCTCGGTACGAGCAAGAATGGCATAATATCTGGCCTGGCCTCCCCCTCGAGGGCAACCTCTACCTTCCCGACCTCCGCCCCTAGCTGGCTGGGCAGATGGGGTAGCAGCTGGAGCTGGAACCGTGGCCTGAGAACTCTGTAGGGCATGTTGTGGCTGAGAAGTCTGTGAAGATGCGCCCCTCCTAAGTTTGGGACAGTCCCTAACCATATGGCGTGTGTCACCACATTCAAAACAAGCTCTGGGAGGACGTGGTGGTTATGACTAGCTAGGGCCAGGTCTGCTGGACTGACCTCTGAAAGCACCCCATGCAGGAGGCGCGCTAGAAACTGGAGGTGCATAGTAAGGCTTCTGAGGTCTAGAAGGAGTTGGAGTACTGATGGCTGCTGGAAGAGCTGAATGAACGGGGTGACCCATATAACCCCTGCCATATTGACCTGATGCTGGGGTACGGGCACCAAAGTAGTGGCCCGACTCTCGAGACCTCTTGCCTCTCTCTCCTCCCGCTCCCTAGCGTGCTTACCCTTGATCCTCCTAGCAATGCTCACTGCCTGCTGATAAGGAATGTCCATCTCTAACTCTCAGTCCATGCTAGATCTGATGGGTGGGATAAGACCCTCAATGAACCGGCGAACTCTCTCGCGGACAGTAGCAACCAAAGCCGGCGCTTGCCTAGCCAATATGGTGTAACGGATAGCATATTCTGAAACTGTCATAGCACCCTGGCGCAACTGCTCAAACTCTGCGCGCCATGCGTCCCTAAGGCTCTGAGGAACAAACTCTCTCAGGAACGTATCTGAGAACTGGGTCCAGGTTAGTGAAGTAGCCTCGTCTAGACTATATATCTCATAAGTGCGCCACCAATTATGGGCGGCTCCCTGTAGCTGGAAGGCAGTAAAGGAAACCCAGCTAGATCCGGTTATACCCATAGTGTGAAGAATACGGTGGCACTCCTCTAGAAACTCTAAGCCATCGTCTGTTGCTAGTCCATTGAATACCAGAGGATCATACTTCTTGAACCTCTCAAGCCTTCGTTGCTTGTCCTCTGAAGCAGCTGCCCCATCCACGGGCTGAACTGGCACTGGAGGTAGTACAGGAATGATCTCTGGGACCTGCTCAACATGCACTCGCTGCTCGGGAGTGCGGGAGGCGGGAGTCTGTGCTCCTCCCCCGGCCTGGGATGTGACTGCAGCAAAGGGAAGCAACCCTGCCTGAGCCAAGGTGGTGTACATACTCATGAAATGAGCCAAAGTCTCCTGAAGGGCTGGAGTAGTAGTGGCAGTAGGCGTGTCAGGTGCCTGGACTCCGGCTGGATCTACTGGTGGTACCTCAACGGCAGCTCGCACAGGTGCTCTCGCTGCACCACGTGCGCGTCCTCGGCCTCTACCCTGGCGCCGTCCTCTAACGGCTGCAGTAGGGGGCGAGGGTGCCTGATCAGCTCGAGTAGCACGTGTCCTCACCATCTGTGAGAGAACAGAAGATAGAAGTTTAGAATTGTGATGTCAAAATATCGCACGATAAGGAAATCAAATGAAGTGAAAAATTTTCCTAACAGTTACATAGCCTCTCGTAGATAAGTACAAACGTCTCCGTACCGATCAGCGAGACACTAATAAACCGGCCAGTGTTCCGTGACTCCTATGAACCTAGAACTCTGATACCAACTTGTCACGACCCCCGTTTGCCCTCCGTGAACATGTCGTGATGGTACCTAATCCCTACGACTAGGTAAGCCTATCAATGCGGAAACAACATAACTTGCGGAAATAAAAAATTAAAACTGAACAACTAGAAGAAAAACTGTGTATAGATGCCGCTTGGCATATACAACTCAAGATCACGGAAACCTACAATATCATCCCAAAACCCAGAAACTCACGGGAACACAAGCTAACAGAATGTAATACACTGCTCTAACTCCAGAATGTCTAAAAACAACAGTATGAAAGGAAGGCTAATTACTAAAGGTAGAATGAGATAGAGACTCCTTGGTCTGCGAACGCGGCAGATATACCTCAAAGTCTCTGCTAGATCCCTCCGCCTCGAGGGTGATACGCCTGGGTGGAGGTACTTGGATCTGCACATGAAAAACATGCGCAGAAGGGCATGAGTACACCACACCGGTACTCAGTAAGTGCCAAGCCTAACCTCGGTCGGGTAGTGACGAGGAAGGTCAGGGCTCTACTAAGATTAAACATAATAATAAAATTTGCAACAGTATGAAATAAACAGTAATAATGAGTACGGCTATGAAGTAAGACAGGTTGGACAAGGCAACAAATAATACATAGAGAATAAGGTAACATGGAGTAAAATAGTTCAATACCAGTAACAACAACGAGGATCTCCCAGGATACCGTCCTGTAGTCCATTTCACCATCTGTCCAAGGATCTCCCGGGATACCATCCCGTAGTCTATCATATATGTATATCCGAAGGATCTCCCGGGATACTATCCCATAGTCCAACTATCAATGCGCGGGGATCTACTGGAATCCGATCCGTATTCCCAAAGTAAATGTGCAGGGTGATCTACCAGGAATCTAACCCGTAGTACCAAAGTATACAAACAGGGGGGGAGCTACCGGAATCCCACATCCATAGTCCCAAAGTAAATACGCAGTCACAACAAGAAGATATTCAGAAATGGAGTGCAAAATACAAGGCAACAGGTAGTTCTAGCCTAACATGCTTCACGTAGTACAATCAAAGCAACTTTAGCAAATAGGGAAATTAGGTCAACTAAGCATGCTTTTCTAAACTAACACAGGCTATAATTGCAAGTAGAGTAAAGCAGGTAAGAAAGAAACTCAGTCTAATTACTTAAAGTAAAATCGAATTTTCAACAATTAGCTCAAGTACGCGCTGGTCACTTCACATACAAGGCATTCAATTACAAAATATCATATCCTAAGGGGAAGTTCCCCCACACAAGGTTAGACAAGCCACTTACCTCGAACCGCCTCCAAAATCAACTCGAAACCACACGTTTGCCACGAGTATCCGACTCCAAATGGCTCAAATCTATTCAATTTAATTACATATCATAGATAACATCTCAAGCAAATGATCTACTATTTAATTCAAAGCTAAGACGCGAAATTAGGTAAAATGACGAAATGCCCCTCAGGTCAACATCTTGGAATCGGATGAAATTAACATTTTCAGAACCCTCGTACTCTCACGATTCTAACTATATAAAAATCTCTTAAATCGGAGGTCAAACACCCACTCAAAACTCAATAATTTGGTCTATGAAGTTTTACCAATTTTTCATTCAAAATCCGAAATTAATGGAGGAATTCATTATTAGATTAGTGGGTTATAAGCAAAAGGAGTTTAGAATCATTACCCAATCGTTGCCCCTGAAAATCCCTCAAAATCTCTCTCAAATCCGAGCTCCCAAGCTTGAGTTTTGGTAAAAATGGCTAACCCTCGAATTTTGAAACGTTTATACTACCCAGGTATTTAATGCATCGCGAACGCGGAGGAAGTCATGTATTCGCGAAGAAAGAAAAATGAAAGCTACCAAATTACTCTTCGCGAATGCGAGGAGCAGTACGTGAATGCGAAGGCCTGGGCTGGCAAAGCTACGTGAACGCGACTAGAGGCATGATAACGCAATGAAGAAGAATAAGCACAGCCCTCAGCGTTAAATAACACTACGCGAACGCGAGGGCTGGCTGCGAACCCAAAGGGGAGAAAGACAGGGCTTCGTGAATGCAGGGAAATTGGACGCAAACTCGTAGAAGAAATTGGCCCTCATCCAATATTACACTACGCGAATGCGAGAAAGGGGCCGTGATCGCGAAGAAGAAAAGTCTGCAATAGCTGAAGCCAAAAATCTGCAATCTTTACCAACTCTAAAATGCCCCGTTGAGCATCCGAAACACACCCGAGGCCCCCCGGACCTCAACCAAACCTACGGACATATCCCATCACGTCATTCAAACTTGTACCAATCCTTAAACCACCTAAAACAATGTCGGAAACTCGAATTAATCAATGATTTAAGCCTAAGAACTTTAAATTCTCTCAAAACACACTTTCGATCAAAAACCTAACCAAACCACGTCCGAATGACCTGAAATTTTGCACACACCTCCCATATGACATAACGGAACTACTGCAACTTCCAGAATTACATTCCGACCTTCGGATCAAAATCTCACTATCGGACCGGAAACTTCAAAAATTCAAACTTCGGCATCTCAAGCCTAAATCAGCTTCGGACCTCCAAAACACATTCCGAACACGCTCCCAACCCCGAAATCACATAATGAAGCTAACGGAACCGTCAGATTTCCATTTTGAGGCTGCCTTCACACTGTTCTGACTACGGACAACTTTCCAACACTTAAGCTCTCATTTAGGGACTAAATGTCCCAAAACTCTCCGAAACTCAAAATCGAACATCCCGGCACATCAAATTAGTAGAAATAGACTTGGGAAAATCAATTAATAGGGGATCGGGGCATTAGTTATTAAGACGACTGGTCGGGTCGTCATAACAAGTCATAATACCTTATGTGAAGCTGCTCATGGCCTTAAACTATCGAACGACGCGCTAGAGCTCAAAACGCCCAGCCGGGTCGTTACATTCTCTCCCACTTAAACATACGTTCATCCTTGAATGTGCTAAGAACTGTTCTGGAGTTGTTTGAAATCACAATTAAACACCTTGTGCACCTACCCGTGCTACCACAACTCAGTTGAGCATATTAGCTTGAGCAAATCTGAAGATATTCACTTTTATTCAAACAAATGAGCCTTAGAGCCCAGTTTCAACATCAAAAATTCTCTGTTATGCCTGCTTCCAATATATGAACACTATATCAATCACTACACGATATACCAGAACATGACTACATACATTTGTCAAATTCTCACCAAGTAACACATCATCCACAGGACCATAATAACATTCTCTGATCATATTAACTGATATTTCCCGAATCTGATGCTCACAATGCACCTCATGACATGTATAAGTCTTGTTCCAACTCTTACAATACTACCACAATGAAAGAGACATGTAAAAATTCATTACCAACTGCTGAGTCAACAAATTGTTGAGGCTATACTCCTGAAAAAAACCATTCCCTCATTCTGAACCACCAAATGGTATTTGCTCTTTAATATACTTTATATAATCCGATCTCACTAACCCTAGATCCAATAATCTTGTCTCACCCAGTATGAACTGTTCAGGCAACAAGCCACCTCTGACATGACCAAAAGTCTCATATGATGCCACAATGTGCCAATATGCTACTAACTCGAATGTGATACATAAGGAAAACAAACTCTGGAAGGGACTACTCAATTCACGCAACTAATATGGACCTTCCTTAGAAAAATGGAAAGCAAAACACACAAAATTTAGAATATAGAAAACCTTACTCAACATCATGTTATTGCAGTGTGCAACCCGATCCACACAAAAAAATCCATATAAGGAGATACATACCGAGCTAAATTTCTCGTTACTGCAAAATACTGAATATCAGTCACAAGCACGCTAAGTGCATAATACCATCCTTGGGAAGACATATAGCGCCATAAGCTAACAAACTCAAGCACAACTTAGGTGCGATATATGTTCTGAAACTCAAGAGCCATCCTGCTCACATAACCCTATCGCTAAGCGGACCCCCAACACATAAGAAAATTATCAAACTGATTCACAACTCACACGGCACCATATAGTGTTACATGAAATATCCGATGACGAAATAACATCCCATGTTCAAATAATCCTCCATAAAGAGTGCTATGCTGAAACGAACGCATTCGGCCTAATATAAATCCCATATTCATATTTAAGTCCACCCATAGACCTCAAGCCGATTCTGATCACCCGCACTAGGCTAATAACCTTCATGGGTCCATAATAACCTCCTTTTTCTCATAATATACAAGAACAACCATCATAACCGGAGCAACATCCACCATTCATAGCCCAATATACCGAGTTCCCTTCAGGCATAAATTCTCAAATCAGCGATACTACCACAACCTTCATACCTGGTTTAAATTTCCAATCAATCAAGTGACTACAAATCACACTCATACAATCTTACCGTGACACATGCTCCCACGACCTTCCGTACTAGATAACAAGTCTGCACATCCATACCACCGGTTGCACTAACCCTATAATGCAAATCATGAATCCGTAAACCAATACACGAAACCTCTTGCACAAGGCACTGATCTCAGGTGATGTTGGGGATAATACCAACCTACTTTAAACATCAAAACTCCTTTCCTGCTAATCCGAGCTCGTGACATCCTTGCCAACATCGAACCGCAACCTTGATCCCCACTTTCAAATTCCATACCACTCACTGCACCTAACATGCCAATATGTGATAGCACCAGAATTTCGTCTTAACTCCTGGACCATTAATAGGTTAATACTTTAACATATAGAAACTTTTCACTTAACTCATTTCAGGGGAACCATAGCAACACGTAAGTGAATCCTCATAACTGTAAAACATGCAAATCTTTAAGTAGTGGTCTAAACTGCCATGTCTTTTCGGAATCCGCCTACCTATAACCGGCCATAGCAATTGAATACTATAAAATCAATTACGGCGGCCATCACCGCCACCACTATGACAATTCAACCATGGATAACCAATCTAACTTCTTCTAATTCATCCTTAACTTGCCGTAGAGATAATAATAGCTCTATTCCTTACATCACCAACCTAAATCCGCACTCACCTTGAGTAACCCATTCCACGAGACCACATTGTCTCCATACCCATGAACCATTTCATACCCTTCTAGCACGCACATTCGCATCTTCAACTGATATACCCATTCTGATAATTCCTCTACGAATCCGAAGTCTTTTTCTCTTTTTCCTACCAATGCTACACTACAAGTTGAAAACATCATAGAACATTCCGAGCCTCTTATCATAATTTGCTACAAAAGCTCGATTCTTATCCATACTGCGGGCTCGAATCCTTAGGTACCACATTCTTAACCTTTAAATTCTCTAGGACTATCATTAAGAGTTACTCACTCTGGATTGGTCCCGAATCTAATCAACTCCAAGGCTCCGCTGGCACATCAACATCCATCTCAATGAAGCACCCGACTGAATCACCTCCCTTGTAAATCGCCTCTATACGAAACATAAATCATGAATCTTCCCAAAGTCTAAACATGAGTCAATAAGTTCAACTATAGCACACCTTTATCAATTCCTTTGCTCAAATTACCATTTATGTTCTTTTCCCTTAGCTGAAATAACTTGCCCTTATGCCGATAGCCAAAAACCTCACAAGTAGTTAACCATGCAACCCAATCGTAGGTGGTGGGACTCTCCCACTTAGCTTGGAGCTACCATTACACAACTCTGGAACCCACCAAGATTCTTTATCTCTCATTGCCAAAACCTTTCGCAATCAACCGCCAAATTTCTCGAAATCCTTCTGTTAGTATTTTATAAACACTCTGAATCTCTAGCAACATTCACATATTCAACTTCTTACTGGGTAGCCAGTAAAATCCTTCGCAGAAGCTTCGCCAACCATGCGACCGCTGACCTACTCACAAGAGATAACCCACATATGGAAATTACATGCCAATTTCTTCCAACGTTGTTGCACGGGGTACAATCACTACGACATCAATAACCCACCCCGAGCCCGTGCTCATTCACCAATTGTACTAGTCCATTCACTTCTTATGGACATCAACTAAATGTGATACAATATCTTCCAATTCAAAGTTATATTATATCCTTCTTCGTATCAAGCAACTCCCTTTCTTTTGCTTCCAATTTCCCGCCGTATAATAGCTAATATTTCAAATTAAGCCCGTGGACCCAATCTCCGTCCACTAAAATTCCCAAATCACTCTAAACTTTTTCGTGAGGGTGGGTAGTTATCCTGCCACTGAATCCATATGCTACTCTTCCACTCTCCCACTTTGGTCAAGCTCACTCCTTTAAGCAACTACTCAACTTTCGCTTCTTGCGTCTGGCCTTCTAGAAATTTAACCACTACCTAACACTTCCCACATGTCCTTCCTCATCCTTTGCTGCCAGATGTTGCCTTAGATCAATATCTATCTCTGTAGCACTTGAACTGATAGATCGCTACTAACTTCAACCCTTTCCGAAGATCCTCCTTCTCGAGGCGTCAGTATTAGAACTACACATTCAATCCTGAACCACCGTACCCCGCAACCTCTGACAGCCGCTTCTCCAATACTATCTCACAATATCCTACCCCAAAGGTGAATTATAGAAGATCATAACACCTGCGAACTTAACATATTCAATCGAGGATGACGACACCACATCGTAGATGAAAATCCCACCACACTTGAAAACACCAAGTCTCGATACTCTATCAACCCAAACCTGATCATTTATAGTCCGATTGAATTTCCTCCGCCGAAAATAAAATACCGAATCTCTGAATCATGCACTGAGTAAATCTCCTTTCAAGTCATTCGTTTCGCCGACACATAGGTAAGCATCCTACCATCACATCAATACTACACGATAACCGTTTATATGTATCATAGCAACCTGTGTATAACCTCAAAGCTCTTAGAAGTACATCTACTGAGCTACAACGATAGAATATCTTTCCACAAGGCGATGACAATAGCCCAAAACAACCACGCAGGGCGAAACATCCCACACCACATGTGTAGCACCATTACAATTATTCACTTCCCGATTTATAACCAGCGCTTCGCGTCGCGTAATATTGAATGGGAAGGAAATAAAGGCATAAGCCTCAAAGGAATCAAACCGCACGATGATGAATCAAGAAGGGAAGTGTTCCTACAATCCTGTAGCCTCTCGAAGATAAGTACAGACGTCTTCGTACCAATCCGCAAGACTCTACTAGATTTGCTCATGAATCGTGAGACATAAAGGGAACCTAGTGCTCTGATACCATGTTGTCACGACCCAAAATCCATTATGGGTCATGATGGCGCCGGACACACTGCCAAGGCAAGACAACACCAAGGAGTTAATTAAATTCCCATTTTAGTATTTGTTAAAATCATTTTTCTTTATACATTAAACAATAAATAATGAAATTCACAAAAACAAATATGAAGTCATTAACAAAATTATTTTTGAATAATCCCATAATCATCCCAGAACCCGGTGTCAAAAGTGCATGAGCTATCTAGAGGAAACAATGTAATATAACAACCGTCCGGAATACAATTGGATAGAAAGTAAATACAGTAATCTGAAAGAGACTCTGCTGACGACTGGTCGTGCAGCTCACCTAAGTCTCCGTGTCAAACATGCTACTATGCCCACTAGGCCACTAGAGATACATGTGCCTATGCAACAAAAATGCATAGAAAGTGTAATATGAGTACAAAAATAATGTGTACTCAATAAGTATCCCGTCCAATCTCGAAGAAGTAGAGACGAGAGGTCGACTTTGACACTTACTAGGGGTCCAATATTAATAATACCAATAATATAGAAAATCGAGAATTTTCATAAAAATGACTTTAACTTAATAGCATGAGGCAAGTAAACAATTCTTTAATTAATAGGAAATTTCCAAATTTTGTTTCGTCATTTATACATTTATCCCAGGACAGGGAGGCAATATCATCATTTATAGATTTGCAAGTCAAGCAATACAAGCATGCGCAAATCATGATGAGGTCGTACGGCTCGATCCAACAATATTTAAATTGTGCACTGCCAGAGGGTTGAATGGCGCGAAACATAGATGCATCTATTCAATCTACTGAGACTTTCGGCCCGTTCCACTATATATAAACACATTCAAACAGTCAATCAAGAATTCATCAAGGAGAAATTATCCAAGAAAAGGCAATTTCTCTTTTTAAAAATCAAGAAACAATGTCTAGTCTTATAGAATTTCATTTACATGTTCGATATGTTTTAAGCATATTTAAATTGACAACAAGATTTCAAATATTGCCAGTAAAGCATGCTTTTGGGTCCTAGACTCTCGGACTTAAGCGTAATAGTAGATACGCACGGACTCTCATCACCTCGTGCGTACTTAGCCCCCACAAATAGAAGCACATATCTAATTAATTTACCTATGGAGACAATTCCCTCTTACAAGGTTTGAAATAAGACTCACCTCATCCCAAAGCTTACTTCAAATTTCAAGAATGCGCTCAAACCCTCAAATCGGAGCCGAACGATCCAAAAACTATTCAAATGGGGTAAGAACTAGTCAATACATGTTCAAGAGTTCATATTATAACTATTAAACTAATTCTCCAACCCTAAATGCAAGGTTCCTAAGATTCATCCCCAGGACCACGTGCTCGGATTCCGGAAATTTTTGAAGAAAGTTGTTACCCATAACCTTAGGAACACAAGTATATGATTTCTACTAAATTCCATAACAATTTTCGTGGTTAAATCTCATTTTTATCAAAACCCTAGGTTCTCACCTAAACCCTTGATTTTCCCTAATTTTTACATGTTAATCTACCCATAATCTATGTATTTAACTTATGTTGTGTAGAAATTAATTACCTCAAAGTGCTAGGTAAAAACCCTCTTCTAGAAGCTCCAAATTCGCCTAAGAGGATAAAGTGAAATGAAATAATGGCCTAAATCTCACATTAAAAGAGCTGGACACAGCCCTCTGATATCGCATTTGCAACACCAGGTTCGCAAATGCGAGGGTCGCAAATGTGACAAAAGCCTCGCAAATGCGAAGCCTGGGCTTCAGCTGATGGGATCACAAATGCGACAACAGAGTCACAAATGCAACGTCTGTTGGGATCACAAATGCGAACACTGCTTGGGTAGGGCTTCATTGCAATTGTGAATCCTACATCGCAAATGCGAGGTTCGCATTTGCGAACAATCTCTCGCATTTGCGAGACCTATAACTAGTGCAAAGAACACCAGAAAATCTGGTGTGCTTTCAACTCCTGCACACGTCCGAAACTCACCCGAGCCCTCGGGGCTCCACACTGAATACTCACACAAGTCTAACAACATCATTCAAACTTAGTCAAGCCTTCAAATCACATCAAACCTTGCTAAAATCATGAACCGCCCTTCGAATCCAAACTTTAAGAACTTGAACTTCAAAATTCGATAACTG
The DNA here is from genome assembly GCA_026770625.1 of Nicotiana glauca. Taxonomy (NCBI): domain Eukaryota; kingdom Viridiplantae; phylum Streptophyta; class Magnoliopsida; order Solanales; family Solanaceae; genus Nicotiana; species Nicotiana glauca. The sequence continues at coordinate 19,060 of MU745167.1, forward strand.
ATGCTGAAATCAACCAAACTACGTCCGATTGACCCTAAATTTTGTACACAAGTCATATTTGACATTACGGGCCTACTTTAACTTTCGAAATCGGATTCCGACCCTGATATCAAAAAGTCCACTTCCGATCAAACTTGTCAAAACCTTCAAATTTCTAACTTTAGCCAAATGACTCCAAATGACCTACGGACCTGCGAATTCACTTTCGATCGCGCTCCCAATACTAGAATCACCATACGAAGCTATTCCTAGACTCGAAATTCCAAACGGACATCGATAACAATGAAAGTCATTTTAACCCAAACTTATGAAATTTTTCCAAAAATGTTAACTTCCACAATAGGCACTGAAACGCTCCCGGGCCGTCCAAAACTCGATTCGTACATACGCCCAAGTCCAAAATCAACATACGAACCTTCTGGAACCTCTAAATCCCAACTTCGAGGTCGTTTACTCAAAAATCCAATCTTAGTCAATTCTTTCAACTTAAAGCTTCCTAAATGAGAATTCTCTTTCCAAATCAACTCCAAACTTCCTAGAATTCAATTTCGACCATGTGTACAAGTCATAATACCTAAAGTGAAGCTACTCATGGCCTCAAACTACTGAACGATGTGCTAGAGCTTAAAATGACTGGTCGGGTCATTACATTCTCTCACACTGTTAAGAAATTAAGCTCAAAGCAACAATATAAAACATGAAAATAGATAAGAGATATAAAGAGAAAGAGTTGAGAGATTATTATTTATTCCATGTAATGAAGTGTATTACAAAATAACTTATCATTCTCTATTTATAGTACTACATAGAGGTATACCGAAAGAACTCCATAAATATGACATTAAGCATTTGAGATCATGAAGGATGATCATGGGAGAGATTATGGAGGTATGAGAATAACAGCCATAAGTATTGGAGTAGTGGGAGTTATGAAAGTAATGGATAAGAGTAGTTGATGTTATTCATTTAGGAATTATGGACATCTACCATAATCTAATGTTTCGTAACACTCCCCCTTGGATATCCAGAGATAATGTGGCTCCTTAAAATCTTACTAGAAAAAAATTCCAGTGAAATAAAAAGAGTACACATATCTTATAATACGCATTATTTGCTGCCTCGTTCAAAACCTTGTCAGAAAAATCCATTGGAACAAAACCTATGTAAAAGGAAAAAGAGTACATCGTGTATATGTCTTCCCTGATGAAAACATCACTTTATTCCTCGAAGATAATGCATTTCAGTCTTCTGTTTCAACTTCTCAAACATTGAGGTTGGCAATGCCTTAGTGAACAGATCAGCCAAATTATCACATAAACGAATTTGTTGAATATCAATTTCACCATTCTGTTGAAGATCATAGGTCTGAAAAAGAACTTTGGTGAAATTTGCTTTATTATGTCTCCTTTGATATATCCTTCTTTCAATTGAGCTATGCACACAACATCATCTTCAATATTATTAAAATCTTCTCTTCAAAGAAAAGTCACACGTCTGTTGTGTGTTGAGTCACTTGCTTTATCAGTTGCTTATCTTGGCATGACTTGAATAAGTATCTACAATTAACTGCCTTATAGAATAATAATATTGCAGTAACCTTACATGCAAATAGATTATTTGAAGAACGAGCTTCAGAAAAATGCCTGCATTTGATAGTATTTGTTAGAATAAACAAATCTATATCAAGGATACCTTTTGTAATATAACACTAATCGTATTTCAATATATCCACATTGGAGTAAAACTATATCTCACTAGAATATTGTTATGCTTATGGTTCTATCAAGATACATTAGTGCACCAATTTCACTAGACATAAAATAAATTATTTACGCCATGATTGGTCTAATCCACATAAGGATTTAATGAAGCTTTATTTAATATGTTTATTTGGAACCTTAATATGCTTCAGAACAATTAAATCCTTAAAGGATTTTTATTATACGTATATCAAAATTTTCATGTACTGCCAAATTAAAACCTGTAAATGATTACATCCATCGCAGGAGAACATATCTCCACATAACTAATGCCAGGATATTTACGAAAAATCTTGTGCCACAAGTCGTCTTTATGTCTATCGACTTAATTTTTCATTTCACTTTCAGATGTTGGGACTATCCCTTCAACTTCACATTTTTTGAGTGAAGTCATTTTTCATTGCGTAGTTTTCATTTGGCCAATCATTTATCTGTCCAAATTTCGTGACAGATTTGAGATCAAGATCCTCGTCAATATCATAATAGTGAGCGTCACATTATATCAACAATAGAGTCAATGATCATTTTACAATGGTTCCATCATCACACAATAAAGACATAACTTATCGAGATCTCATTATTTTCAGGTACTCGAACCTCTTCCATGAGGTTTTACAAAGTGTTATGTCGTGGTGCTCTTCTGGAGCACTTGCCTCCTTGTTATGACCATCTTGTTCATTTGCTCCACTCCTTCAAGTATTTTTATCTTTGGAACCAATTAGTCTATTACGCTTTATGTGTGTCATATACTCTGTCCATTATGGACTTTATTTTAGTTGGAGTATAACCTTTAGCTTTGGGTCAGCAAATGCCCCTGGTAATATTTTGCTAATGAATTATCACCTGAACTTCAAGTTCACATTTTCTTGTATGAGGATCTAGATGTACTCATAATAATTCATTCCACGTATTACTTTTTTAGCTGCCCATTTTCTCCCCCTAATGTTAGGGTCACCAACACATTTTCCAAACTTCTTTGGGAACCAATTTTTGTGCATTGTGGTGGGATAATTAAATCATATAGCACATTCATATTTCTAGATAAAAATTATTTGGTTCCTGACCTTGAACCAATTGTGATAGGGAAAAATTATCATAACTTATTGGCTAGATGCGTGCAAGTGTTGTTGTATATTAAAAAATACATCTCATACCAAATTTTCCTTTTTTGGAAAGTTATATTCTCATAACTAATGGTTTAGCTATAATTGGAGGCATACAGTTTTCTGCTAAACCAACTTGGAGTTAAACCAGCATTATCAAGATAAATCATCATAATTTATATTCTGGAATTGCGCTCTAATAATTTGAGCAAGAAACCTTGCAAAAACCAAACTGCAAGTTGATAACAAACGCACATGTGACCATACATGCATATACTAAAATCATATAATAGTAAACAGTCCACATGGCAGGTGATTGGGCCCAGATATATCACCTTTTATTCGTTCTAGAAATCAAGGGATTCAATCTGAACAATAACTGGTATATCATGAGAATAAGCTATACAAGAGTATTCTTGAAGAATCTTCCATTTCTTCAGTATATGCCAATATGAATTCTCAATTAATTTTTTTGCATCATAATTAAACCGGAATGGCCAACCTGTCATGCCAACTAATATTTGTTACAGAACCTTTAGTTTACTTGTGACATGTGATTCCATCATCATGCTTATACTTGTGTAGTACAAATAGAAGAAAAGTCGGGTAACCTTTTTATTTACCCGATATGATTATAGTACTATGAAGATATTCAATCTTCCTTTCATTTATAGTCTCAATATGCCAACCACTTTGGCTTACATATTTGAAACTCAAAATTTCTTTTGAGACTTACTACAAATATCAAGAACAATTTCATTCATCCAGATAGCAACAAATTAGTTCTTCCGGGGCTCTTAGTTGATTTTGTACTACAAGATCTTTTATCATACCATCCATATGGTGAATATTCCTTTACAGAGAAAATCATATCATAATAATTATCATAGTCAAAATCATCATAAGCAAAATCATTTCCTGCTTTAAATTTGCCTTTAATTACCTTTTATAAGGCACGACAAAATATATTTTTTGGCGTATCACATGTACGCGACCAATGACATATTCATATAACCATAATGTTCATTATCTTTATTTATCTCAAACCTCCCGTAGAGGTGAGTTAGTATTTATTCAACCATGCATAAGTCCATTGTTATGCATAATTTGTATCACATATACATTTTCATATTCACTTTCAGGAATGAGTCTGCATTTACAACGCTTATCACAAGTCACATTTTCAAGGAATGAACTATAATCATCTGAATGTGCCTCGTATTTACATACCACATTGATACATATTTCCTTCACCTTTGAATGATTATTTTTAGAACCCTTATTATTCTCCATTTTATAATTACCATAATGATGACTATTATTATTTTGGTCTTTGGCACGTCTGTATTCATTGGTCAATCACTTGGCTTCATTTAGACTTATTATGCATCGATATCACATTCACTTCAAGAATGGAGCAAATCAAGTGGGACAAGCTTCACACATTTTCATGAAAAATATATTATTTTTCTTTAGTCATCATTATATTATTAATATGGTACATTGGGACTCAAACTCAATGTCTTACTCATATAAAGGCATGTTAGACCATAATGAGCTGGGACTCGGACCCAACTCTTACCATCATGGTGTACCAAAACTCAAACCTGATGTCTTATTCTCATACAATTGCATAATAAGCCAAAATGGACTCACCCTTGAGCTTTTCATGATTTACTACTTTCTAATGAACAGTTATTTTTGCCCGTACTTTAGTAAGAGTTTGCATGGATCTTTTCCACAAACAACTACATGATCAAATATAACGGGAATAGAACTATCTTAGTCATACAAAATTTATTTTGACCACAACATAAAATTGAAATTCTTTTTATTTTTAAGATTAATTAGAAATCTTCTCAATAACTAACAATTTCATAATTTTGGCTTGCAAATTGTCAGAGTAGTACACATGGGAGATGATGTCAAGGCATTGGAATATGCTCTTGTTTGCAACTCGAAAGTATAGGTATTCCATATATATACATCTGCACAAATAAAACTAAATTGTTAAGTAACAGAAATTAGACCAAGTCTTAAATACTAACGTAAGTTAATTGTAGATTCATGGCAACTGAAAAATGATACTTCCTGTATAATAAAAGCAAACATAACATTGATGTGGCATACGAGATGCCCAGATTTCCATAGGCTCAATCAAATTGAATCAAGGTCGTCGGCCGTTGATAATTTCATCATCAAATAAGTTATCTTCTAACTTGGTTGGTGCTTCGTGTCGATAACATGTTAAGAAACTAAGCTCAAAGCAACAATATAAAACAAGAAAATAGATAAGAGATATAGAGGGAAATAGAGGAAAGACTCTTATTTCTTCCATGTATTCAATTGTGTTACAAAATGACTTATCATCCTCTATTTATAGTACTACATAGAGGTCTACCAAAAGAATTTCATAAATATGAGGGTGTTTGGCTAAGCTTATAAGCTGGTCTAACTGACTTATAAGCACTTTTTGGCTTATCTACGCGTTTGATAAAATTAAAATTGCTTATAAGTTAAGTGCTTATAAGCCAAAAATAAGCCAAAAGTCATAAGTTGGTCTCCCCCAACTTATCAAATTTCAGCTTATAAGCACTTTAGGTTTGACCAAAATATTTACTAGTCTATCCTTAAAATACTTCTTTTTAAAACAAAACTCTTCGTATACCCAGTTCTTCAGTTGCTTATTATTAATTTCAGCACTTTTATCCAAACACATAACTGCTTATTTTTTAAATCAGCTTTAGCACTTAAAAGTGTTTTTCAGCACCTAATGCTTATCAGCTCTAAATCAGCTAAGCCAAACAGGCTCTATATCATTAAGCATTTGAGATCATAGAGGAAGATCATGAGAGAGATTATGGAGGTATGAGAGTTACAACCATAGGTATTGGAATAGTGACAGTTATGGAGATAATGGATAAGAATAGTGTACGTTATTCATTTAGGAGTTATGGACATCAACCATAATGTAATACTTTCGTAACACCATATTAAACTGATTGATGCAATGACTTATTCATTATTAGTAACTTCGTAACACCATATTAAACTGATTGATGCAATGACTTATTCATTATTAGTAACAACAGATTTAACAAATACAATTTTGCACTTAAAAGCAACAATACAATGGAAATTGAAAATTTGAAACCCGCCGTCCAAATTTAATACGGAAAAGGGCTAAAAATGCCACTAAACTTACAGAAATGGCTCATTGATGCCATCCGTTAAAATTTTGCCACTTCCATGCCATCACCGTTAAGGAAATGGCCCAGATATGCCATTATTTATGTAACGGAGGGATTTTATTTTTTAAAATTATTATTACACTTAAAAATATCCACGTGTCATTTTATTACTTGTCCGAAATAACCCAACCCCACTTAATTGTAACCTTAGTTAGGTGAACTACCCATCCCCAAACCCAAAACCGATTCCAACAGAACAAAGCCCTAACCCCAACGCTGCTAAACAAAACAAACCCCCTTCAGCAAGTCCCCTTCTTCTTCCCCAAATTTGTAACCCTAAAACCTCCATTAATTCCAATTTCTCCATTATCAATCTGAAATTGTAACCCTAGCTCTCTAGATCTCATTTAACGTTTCCCCCAACGTAATTTTTTATTGTTAAAGAGTTCAAAATGTCTGCTGGGTCAAGCGGCTCAATTGACTCAAAGAGGAAGTGTCGTTGTGGATTTGTAGCGCATCAGTTTACGGCGACAACTCCTATGAACTGTGGGAGACGTTTTTACAAGTGTCCATTGCCTGAAGTAAGTATAATTTTCATAATGCAATTCGATTTTTTAGTGTAATGTTTTATTTTTATCGGAACATAATCAGAGATTATATTGTATAATTACTTGTCAGAAACAAGGTTGTGGGTATTGGGAATGGGACGATGTTGAATTTCCCCCGCGAGCTGTAATCGTCATTAGCAGTCAAAAGAGAAAATTGGAAGCTTTTGAAGTTGAAAGAAATAGGTTGTTGAAGGAGATAGATGATTTACAAGCTTCTGCTGCTATTGATGCTGCAACGATAACAGAGTTGAGGGAACGATTGGATGCAATTGAAGCATCTGCTATTGTGGATAACTTGAAGATTGTGGAGTTGAGGGAAAAAGTATTCCGGCAGTCGATTTTCTTGATTTACTTGTTCGCTTTCCTTATAGTGTTCATGGCATCATGGGCTACCAAATGATCCACGTAATGATCATTGCTTAGAATTTCAAAATTTTTGTCTTTTGTTAGGTATATGTTTGTTCTATGTAATTTGGACATGTATCCAATCTTCCCGAATTATGTAATAGTCTATATTGTGAACTTGAAATAGCTAGACTTGGTCAAGCTAATGCACAAATAATATCTTCCTAACCTTTTGTCTCTTCATATCTTATGCTACCCAATTAAATTGAAGTTCACATTGTTGATGCACCAAAATTGCTTTGTTTCGAATATGTGAACCAAGATAAGCTACAGCCTTCTTGGTGTGGTGTTGATGTATTTTTGCATTCTCATATTATTGGTACTTGACAAAATCTTAGAAGAGTAGAATTTGTGAAGGCCACAATTGAGCTTATGACAAACCTGCCTTATTCAAGTTTATGACATACAAACTTGCACTTGTAAAGATATGCTTGAGCAGACAAAATGAGGTCACAGATATTCCCTTGAAGTATTTTTGAATTCAATTAACTGAAGTACTACTTTTAGAACATAGATATGCCCATTTAAGGTACTGAATAATTCTAACACCTGATAGGAAAAACAACAGTCTAGCTTATAATAACTGCATATAAGGTATTGCATATAACTACACATGTTTTCAGTAGCACCTTACAAAAACAACAGGTAACAAGTAAATCACAGAAAAGATACTGCATATAAGGTAACATGTTTCAGTAGCACCTTACAAAAACCTTACAAAAACAGTTATCTAGCTGCTAGTGCTAATTACAAAAACAGTTATCTAGCTGCTAGTGCTAATTACAAAAACAGTTATCTAGCTGCTAGTGCTAATTACAAAAAGTGTTATCTAGCTTTCAATCAATCTGCTGGTTCTCCTTGGCCCTTCCTTGCCTTCATTTTGTACTTCTTTTTTCTAACTTCTGCTTGAAGTTGGCTTGAAGTAATTGCTGGTTTTCCATTCCAAGTAGCCTTTGTTAGTGAATAAGGTAGGTTTGTTGGTGTTGCTACACCTGTTTCATCTCCTGTAAACTGGATCCTTCTTGTACCAGTTGTAATCATTTGTACCTTCCTCATGGCTAGTATTGTGTCAGTCTCAGATATAACTATTGGCTTAATTGTTGGGTCTTCATCATCTCCAACATCAGGTCCATAACTGTTGAACTCTTATGTTCCAGCTTGAGTGTTAAATACTGACTGTTGTGACTGTTGTGTTCCTACTTCAGTTCCAAAGAATGCTTCACCAACATCTTGTGTTTCATCTTCCACAGCTTGCCCCTTGTTTGAACCAAGTTCATCCCCACTACCCTGCCAACCAAACACAATAGTAACATAATAAAAATTGTAATTATTTCATAAACTATAATAAATATAAATCTTTACCATGTAACATCCTCTTGCATTATGATTTTCATCACCACACTTCCTGCATGTCATTATAAGTCCCTTGCTTGAACTACTCCACTCACCTTTCCTCTTCAAAGCTTCATCAGCAACCCTATTCCTCTTCACTTTGGGTCTTCCAACCATCTTGATAATTTCAGGTGGCTCCATGGCCTGACTAGGCAGAACTTTCCAGAATTGCACCCCTCTAACAGGCTGAATTTTGTACTTGTATGTTAGTAAGTAAGCCTCCTTACTATACCACCAGTGTATTTGTGTCACTGGTTCAATCTTATCATGCATCAATGCCTTGATAGCATGTGGACAAGGTATTCCAGATAAATCCCACAACCTACAGGTACATCTCTTCTTCTCAAGATTCACTGTATGTTTGTCTTTACCTTCTGTTATTTCATAGCCATTGTCTCCATTAAAGTTCAAAGTGCAAGCATGTGATATTGCCCTATAGTCATGGTATAGTTTCATACATTGTGGACTGAAATTGTCAAGCCAGCTCATAGCTTTGCCTTCATAGTCTGCAAGCCTTTCCATTACCTTGATCCTTATGTTCTCCAACATCTTGATAATTGGCATATGTCTGGCATCTA
>MU745167.1:32144-60944 GCA_026770625.1 Nicotiana glauca
AAATAAATATTTTATTAGGCCTACGGGCCGGCCCGGCCCAGCCTCAATCAAGCCTCACGGGCCACGGGCTTACTCGGGTCGGGCTTAAAAGCCTCGTATTTAAACGGGCTCCAAAAATTCTAGCCCAACCCTGCTAAATTACGGGCTGGGCTGGGCTGGCCCAACAGGCCAAGCCCATATTGACGGCTCTAACTACCCTTCTAGCTTCCACAATATCTTTAAATGTCATGCCCTTTTCCAACTCCTTAAAGTTCTCCAACCTATCACTCACTACCCTCCTCCTTTGTTTGCTAATAACCTCAAGTCCTTCAGAATCATATTCAACATCAGATGGAGCATCAACATCAAAATCATAGTCCCCAATAACATGCTCATTTTCAGATATTGCTTCAACGTCTACATGAAATTTTTCAGTATGGTCAAGAATATTTTGAGTATGAACAGTCGACTCTAACTCATCTACTGCAAACAAGTTTATGATTTTGAAACTATATGCAGAATCTGTAACAAGAGATTGTAATGCCCTTGTACCATCTTCTCCATCAATTATATAGAACCTACCCGACGGCCCAACAACTAAAAGTTGTTTCACTTCAATAAACCCTAACTCTTTTGTGAACTCTTCACATAAATCTTTATAAGAAAACAAATCTGGGTCAAACTTATTCCATATATGGACCAGCTTCTTGTTATACAATAATTCTGGAGAAATTACCCATTCACCCCCATAGTTGAAATACACGTCAACTGTGTCAGTCATGCTTCACTGAAGTTCACATGCAAAAGGAAAACAAAATAGAAAATTGAGGGAATAAATCAGAATTACACATTTAGTCAATTAAAAATACAAAAATAACAAAACCTTAGAAAGACAATTTTTGGGGGGACCGACATAGAAAAGAACAAACATATAAAATTAAACCCCACATGCACAACATTTGAAAGACAACCCCAAATAAAAGACAAAAACATGTAACCACACATCGACAACAATCCCCACATGAACTGCATCTACCACCACCCTATTAAAGCACAGCCACCAAATTAAATAAGTATTTGGATGTACTAACCTTGATAACTACATTAATCTTCCAACAAAATCGAATTTTGAAACCACCTTCCACAATAGCTTTAGTTCCGTTCGACTAAAGAGGAAATTTTGAGAAATGGGATTTTTCTTTGATGAAAGAGACGACTGGAGGGTTCTATTGGGGTTAGGGCTTTGTTCTGTTGGAACCGGTTTTGGGTTTGGGGATGGGTAGTTCACCTAACTAAGGTTACAATTAAGTGGAGTTGGGTTATTTCGGACAAGTAATAAAATGACACGTGGATATTTTTAAGTGTAATAATAATTTAAAAAAATAAAATCCCTCCGTTACATAAATAATGGCATATCTGGGCCATTTCCTTAACGGTGATGGCATGGAAGTGGCAAAATTTTAACGGATGGCATCAATGAACCATTTCTGTAAGTTTAGTGGCATTTTTAGCCCTTTTCCGAATTTAATACTATCAGCAATGGGATTTTGAACCAATGCCCTAATTCTCCTTCACATCTCATTACCGCGCTTTTCAATATTCAGTTTAACAGTTCACAGGCCACCCCTCCACTCCCTGCATATTTCCCATGATCCAATTTCATTAATGAGCTCTGTCAGCTGCCACCAACTAGAGCAGAAATTCTCAGCTTTTGGACGCAAATTCATCTCTTCCTTTGCCTTAGCTGATAGCACATCTAATTTCTCATACCAGCACCCTATTCAGTTCCTCAATGCACGCACCAACCCCAGAAATATTATTCACTCAAAACCCGAAATTGCGCATGCTCATCTCATAAAGACCCAGAATCTTGAATCCAATGTATATGCTGCAAACTCTTTGCTTGATGCTTACTGTAAATCAAGATTGGACAATGCGGTGAAGCTGCTTGATGAAATGCCTAACCCAAATACATTTTCCTGGAATCTCATGATTTCAACTTCTAATAAAGCGTTATTGTACGAGGATGCTTGGAGATTATTTTCTAGGATGCACATGTTGGGGTTTGAGATGAATATGTTTACATATGGCAGTGTTCTCTCTGCTTGTGGTGCTTTAACATCTACATTGTGGGGCAAGCAGGTTTATGGGCTTGTGATGAAAAATGGGTTTTTCTCTGATGGATATGTAAGATGTGGGATGATTGAGTTGTTTTCAAAAAGTTGTAGGTTTTGTGATGCTTTAAGGGTGTTTTATGATTGCTTGTGTGATAATGTGGTTTGTTGGAATGCTATTATAGCAGGAGCAATAAAAAATAGGGAGTATTGGGTTGGTTTGGATATTTTTAGCCGAATGTGGGGTGGGCTTTTAAAGCCTAACGAATTTACAATTCCTAGTGTATTGAATGCTTGTGTTGCACTCTTGGAACTTCGGTTTGGCAAAACGGTTCATGGAGCGGTGATAAAATGCGGCCTGGAAAAAGATGTTTTCGTGGGGACTGCTATTGTTGATTTGTATGCAAAATGTGGGGTTATGGATGAAGCATTTAAGGAATTCATGCAGATGCCAGTCAGCAATGTTGTTTCTTGGACTGCCATGCTAAATGGTTTCGTCCAGAATGGTGATCCTCTTTCTGCAGTTGGAATCTTTGCGGAAATGAGGAATAAAGAGGTCGAGATAAACAGCTACACCGTCACTAGTGTGCTTACTGCATGTGCTAATCCTGCCATGGCAAAGGAAGCAATCCAAATCCATTCTTGGATCTATAAAACTGGGTTTTATCAGGATCCAGTTGTGCAAAATTCTTTGATCAATATGTACTCGAAGATAGGGGAAGTTTCCCTATCTGAGGCAGTCTTTGCAGAGGCTGAAAATCTGCAGCACCTAGGTTTATGGTCTAACATGATTTCTGTTCTTGCCCAGAATAGTGATTCTGACAAGGTAGTTCATCTATTTCAAAGAATATTTCAGGAGGACCTAAAACCTGATAAGTTCTGTTGTTCTAGTGTCTTGGGAGTTGTAGACTGTCTAGACTTGGGTAGACAGATACATAGCTACACTCTTAAATCGGGGTTAATCTCTAATGTTAACGTGAGCAGCTCTCTTTTCACAATGTACTCGAAATGTGGTAGTATAGGGGAATCATATATCATATTTGAGCTGATTGAGGATAAGGATAATGTCTCATGGGCCTCAATGATTGCTGGTCTTGTAGAACACGGTTTTTCAGATAGAGCTGTTGAATTGTTCAGAGAGATGTCCGTGGAGGACGTCACTCCTGACGAAATGACATTAACTGCTATCCTTAACGCATGTAGTTCTCTTCAGACCGTGAAAACTGGCAAAGAAATTCATGGCTTCATTCTTCGGCATGGTGTTGGTGAGCTCGGCATTGCCAATGGTGCCCTTGTGAATATGTATACAAAGTGTAGTGATCTAGTTTCGGCGAGAAGGTTCTTTGATATGTTACCCCTTAAAGATAAGTTTTCTTGTACTTCCATGGTCACCGGGTATGCTCAAAGGGGTTATGTGGAAGATGCGCTTCAGCTATTCAAGCAAATGCTGATGGCTGATTTAGATATCTGTTCCTTTACAATTTCTTCTATTCTTGGGGCTCTTGCTCTTTCTAACAGATCTGGCATTGGCATCCAAGTGCATGCATATTGTATAAAAATAGGATCACAATCAGAAGCATCGACAGGAGGTTCACTGGTTATGATGTACTCAAAAGGTGGAAGTGTTGATGATTGCTGCAAAGCATTTGAAGAAATCTTGGCACCTGATTTGGTGAGCTGGACTGCTATGATTGTAAGCTACGCTCAAAACGGAAAAGGGGATGATGCTTTGCAAGTTTACGAGTTAATGAGGAATTCAGGAATCAAGCCTGATTCAGTGACTTTTGTTGGTGTTCTTTCTGCTTGTAGCCATGCTGGTTTGGTTGAAGAAGGGTATTTCTTTCTAACTTCAATGATGAAAGACTACGGAATTGAGCCTGGTTACCGTCATTATGCCTGTATGGTGGATCTTCTCGGTCGCTCTGGTAGATTAACTGAGGCTGAGAGGTTCATAAGTGAGATGCCAATGAAACCTGATGCTTTGGTTTGGGGAACACTACTTGCTGCTTGTAAAGTGCATGGCGACGTTGAGCTAGGAAAACTGGCAGCAAATAAGATTATAGAGTTGGAGCCAAGTGAAGTTGGTGCGTATATCTCATTGTCAAATATCTGGGCCAGTGTGGGCCAATGGGAAGAAGTCTTGAAAATAAGGGGTTCAATGCAAGGAACTGAGATAGCGAAGGAGCCTGGATGGAGTTCTTTGTGAAATACATTCAGTACAGTAAGTCTTTGCACGTCGTTCTTTACTGATTAGCATATTTTGTTAAGGTGGAGAACTTTCAAAGTATCTGGGGGAGCTACCGACACAGAAACAAAATGGATGAAGACTTGTACTGTGCATATCTTTAGAGATATAACATCATATGTACCAATCTTTGGACCTCTTCTACACGGTGACTCTACCATCCAGTTGGATAATTTACCACAATCATAGGTTGCCGAGCCTTTGGTTTGCCTCTCCTGGAAAGGTTTCCTTGCATCATATGCTGTAGTTAGGAGTTGAAGAAGAGGAAAATGTTTGACCACACTTACCATTGGATATGTGGAGTACTGTAACCGACTCCCACCCAACCCTCCACTTTCTCTTATGTATTCCTATTTCAATCATGCAAACTCCAGTCCAACCCAAATGGCTATCTCAGTGGTATGCAAGAGCGGAAGGTTGCTGCAAAGAGTAATTGCCCTGTCTCTGGCATAGTCCTAGCTATGAGCTTGTCCTAGTGCTGATACACTGAGAGACTTTGGTGTTCCAGATGGTCTCTAAACAGCCCTGTTCTCTCCTTTCATCATCTAGCTGCTCACCCCTAAAGTCAAAGCCGAAGAAGAGTCTCCATACAAATGGTGAGACAAGTGCCTCCACCCACCCCCTTCCCTCGTGCAAAGAATGTTATTTTCTCTTTCACATTATGATGTATCTTCCAGTTTCCTTTCTATTTAGTTTATGATAGTAGTGTATGTTTCATGCTCTGTTCCTTTAATTTTCTTGGTTGCATGGCTTCCCCTGTGATTTATGCCATACCAAGAGATGTATTAACTTCAGGAGAAATTTATGCTGCAGATCACGGAACTGAAGCAATCCTGGACTGGACAATTTACTTTACTCAACTCCAAGTTTCATTGCTTGCCTCTCTACTTCTTTTCAGTTTTATCATGGATACTTCATTTTTCATTCTGAACAAATACTGGAGCTTATTTTTCCCTAGCGGGAATGGATTTGAGGAGCAATGGACATTTAAATGCAAGATCAATCTTCAATTTCCTTATCTTGTCTGGAATGTACCTTCTTATTTCCCAACCTTGCCATTTCTCACGCCATTCCTAGCACTAACCGGAAGGTCCAAAACATTCAGTGGACTGTAATAAACCTGCCTTTCTTGCCTCTTTTACTTGGATCACAGATTGATCATTGAAGAAACCACTGAAAGTATGCCTTTACGTCCTCTCCACGGAGTATCCTTCTTTTTTTCCTTTTGTCTTTCCTCCTTCTTTTAGGTGGAGGAATCTAAGTTCCGTTTACAAATTATCAGGAAGGACCCAAAAGAAAACACAAATAATTAAGTTACCCTTGTGCCAGTTCAGAAGCTTGCAAGTATATATTGATTATATCAAATAAAATGTCTGTTTCATTTTGCATTGGTGCTCCAGCACATACATGGAAAGGCAACTTCTCAATCACTTCTTTCTCATTGCAAAATTAATGAACATAAAGAGATTTAGATTTTAGTTCTGAACAATGTCAAAATTCTTATGATCTATAATTAGATAGTATAATGAATTTTATGACTTCATACTTTTAGTTAAGTAATGAAGGTAACAAGTTTCAGTTAATGAATGGTCTATACCAACTTTTAGGGTCACCTCAATTAATGTGACTTGTTTTTTGTTTTCAGATGTCGCTCATTAGTTTCTCTTGAGGACAGTACTGACAGAACTTACAAGAAGAACATTAGGGAATGCCTCTATAAAGATCGTGGTAGTCGTTCTTGTGTACACACAACAACAACAACTACACCTCAATTACAAGCAAGCTGGGGTGTGCTATGGGACACCTCACAGTCCATGTCACTCCATTAAAGCCCGTCTCAGTCTCAGTCCAGTAACTCTTATGTACGCATAGTAACTAAATTACTACCTCGACACTCAGCTAATGGGCTGTGGAAAGTGCAGGTGTGTCTCAGAAACGTGGATGCCTGCTTTTTGCAGTTCCATCAACAATCAACCAAACACGTCTGTGTCGATTCCCACTTTCACTTTAGTAAAGATACTCCTGTCATCCCATGAACTGTGTTGCTGTACGTATTTCCAGAGAAATTTTTTTATCTACTTTTCTTTATTTGGGTTTTCTACTCATGTCTTCGAGCAATTGGGTTAACTATTGTCTACACAAGCAGCCTGGAGTGGATACCCCTTTAGATTTGTGAATTGAAGTTTCCTTTGCCTGAACTCAGCTTCACGTTATTACTTCGGATGCTCAAGAAGGAGGGCCTGTATCACCTTAACTGTAGATTGTCTGATAATAGTCCTCATTTCCTCCTTAGCAATAGGAAAGAAATAGATGAAACACTTCGAATTGACAAATCATTTTCTGTTTATGGAGGGATGGGCAACTGCCTATATAAGCTGGCATCAGTATAATATTACAAAATTCTCCAGATTCGAGAAAATCTATATTATATTTTGATTCTTTAATCTAAGTCAACGACTATTATCTCACAAATTTTACAACCATTTCCAAAATAACTTGTATATAAACTCGTTATATCCAAATTACTGTCATCTCATTTTCTTTCAGATGATACCATGACATGATTACAATTGGTATATGGTCTAGATTTGGTTTCACATCTAACTTTCATACAATTTCTCAGGTAGGCTAGCTAATATTTGAGCTTGATGTTACAGCTCTAAATAGAGGTAGCAAACAAAACGGGGAAGGACAGCACGTACTCAAGGATTTGAACTTAGTGGCCAAGGAATTGGGTGTCCGAATGCCACCATTATAAATACATAATCTATTAAGCCAACAGACGTACATATTTCTCTATAACTCTTTCTTTGGACAAGAAAGAGCTCCAAGAACATGCACCGCCACCCTGTATGCAACTATAGTGAGAAATGAATACCGTTTTGCAGGATACGCTTCTTCTACCCCAACTACAATGCAAAGGAATCAGTAACGTTCCAGTACCTACTAAACTGCACTGAAAATTCTTCAAATTTTGAATTTATTAAGCTACTAAACACTGCTCTCCTACTGGTCATATCACACTACACATGCTAAATCCAGCAGCAACAGGAAAGTAAAGTCTACAAACTAAATAGTAGCCAAGGACAAAAGTTACTCAAAAACTCTTTTTTCTCTCTCAAGTACTCTATATACAGAAAGGCATAACAAATGATAAATATTAAAGTACAATCTTGCAGCTATGGCCAATCTTCACCAAAAATCAAATGCAAATTAAACTGCTCTAGTCTTCCCCACACCAGTTGCAGCAATCATAAATCACAACCAGCAAAACAACAGTACACTATACACCACTCAGATCTGGCTCTTCCTCTTCATCAAGCAACGCGGGGCATGAAACTCTGGGAGATGAACACGGTGGATTCTCTTTGTTTTGAGATTCTATACTTACCTATAAAAGATCATATGAACACCAAATCATTAAACTGCTGGTGATATAGCAAGACCAGAACAAAAGCCAAATCTTTAATATCACAATGTAATCATTGTTAAACAAGCAATAGTTGACCAAGTTCACAAACCGAAGACCAAAATACTAATGAAGTGAAACTATTTTGTGAAGGATAGAGAAACTAGGTGATTAATCTACAGCTTAATGGGATCTGTGTATGTTCATTATGTGATGCCAATGACTTGGAGACTATCTTACAGAGCTGGAACTATGTTCCACTTTGTACTTTTTTAGCCATTTGTAATAAAGGTACTATAGATGTTTTGGAGCAATTAGAAAGCCCCTAACTTGAAGTCTGCATGTTCACACCTTTTTGGTGTAATATTAATATTGTGTGTGAGTCACGATGGGACGATATGATGGATTCTATCAGTTCCCTACACTACTGAACAGGGGACTATGGCTATATTGCACACAGTACTTTTTATATTCACTTATCAAGAAACAATAGAAGAATAGTTCCACAAGAACGAAATACCAAATACTAGCTGATTAGATCTAACCATTTTCAACTATCAAATTGTTTGATAGCTCCAGAAAAGATGGCTTTAGGCTCTATTAAGCAATGACCCAAGTCATTATGCTCTGCATGTCCCATAAAGGAGCTCTACGCCTTGCCTCAGAGAGAGTTATCAGTTCACAACATCAGTTGAGGGGTAAAAGATTTCACAGCATCTAAGATTCCACTCTTGATATTCAGATCAACTTCTACCATCCACGCCCCATGCATTTCAGTCATGGCGATATTTCTCTCACCAACTTTCTCACACATGCTGCCCATCAAAGACAAAATCAGATTCTAACCTCTGCAGTAAAAAACAAGGGAAACAGAGAATCGTAAATATACCATTAAACTTGGGTTCAAACAAAGCTTGATTAAAGTTAAGAAAGGCATAAAACAAATTCAGAGAAAACAAAGGAAAAACAGAACTTGGCGTTGTTAAAGAACAATAATAAACCAGTGGGAGTACTTTTTTCGTCAAGCATGGCTTTGAGGAAGCGATAGAGACTGGTAGGACTAGGCAGCATCATCGCTTCTAATAATGGCTTTCCAAAACTAAGATATTTTCTTTTTTTCCGTAGATATCTGATAAATCCTCGATGGCCAGCTTACAAAGCCCCATAAATTTTGGACCTTATTTTGGGTTATTTAAAACCTAAAAGATGCATTTAAAATGATCCTGAGGTGTATCTGGGCATACACGAGGTTGGTGATGTCATTGAGATATGTAAGCATGTCTATGGAACTAGTTGGAAGGGATTGGAAGTGGCAAGGTCTAACCAAGAGTTGGAAAAAAAATGGAAAAGGAAAAATCAAAAAATTAAATCTTGACTAATCATTGTGGGCAGAACGTGTGCTTTAAATAAGAATAATCCTTTTGGTAGCATACATTTGTATAATAAGAGATACTTTGATATGGTAAATATAAAGTAATCAAAGTTGGCTACCCACTTAAAAGCTTTACACTAAGTAAGGCTCAAAAATTATATAACCATCTTATGTAGTAACTTGAGGAGAGAGGAAAAAAATGGGGCATTTTCCCATTTCTTGATTTCTACCGGAAGGCAGCGAAGAGGAAACGCCCATCTACATTTTTGCAAATAACGAGCAGCTCTAAGAGGAGACTCTTAGAGCTTGCTTGAGATTATTCAAATCAAAAGTGGTAACAATCTCTAGAAATTTTCAAGAACACTTAAATCTTCTGAAGCTAGAATTTCACTA
This sequence comes from Nicotiana glauca, assembly GCA_026770625.1. NCBI lineage: Eukaryota > Viridiplantae > Streptophyta > Magnoliopsida > Solanales > Solanaceae > Nicotiana > Nicotiana glauca. Next base: position 41,657 of record MU745167.1, read on the forward strand.
CAACAAGGTAATTTCACCGTTCTCTATTCAATTATAAAGTCCAAATGATATTATTAAGTGTATTGGTTTGAGACCCGTTGGCCATTTTGACTGTTGGGAAAGATTGAGAACGTGAAATAGTAGGAAAAGCAATTTGTTACTAGAAATATGATCACATGCACCTGAATCAATGACCCAAGACTCAGAGGTTGAAGATTGGGAGACACAAGTCACGCTACTATCTGTTTGTACAGCGGAAGCTATCCCTAAAGATATTTGTTTACGTGCTTTGTACTGAAGGAACTCAATATAATCTGATAAAGAAACCATCTAGATTGGATTCAAAGCATTGAATCCAACAAATTGTTACTCAAAAGGCTTCTAATATGAATGCCATTATAATGTTTGCGCCGGAATAATCACCGTTCACATCGAAAAAAATATAAAAGTGACCGGAATTTGATTTAGATTGGATAGATAGGCTCGAAATTGCGAGGAGAACAAGCTCTCCTGAAGAAGTTTTGCCAAAATCTGGCCAGAAACAACCTTAAGCCCCGGCGCGTGGATGTCGGAACTTCGCTGCGCGTGAGCGTGTGAATCCTTTTCTGCCGGAGATTTTTTAAAAGTTTGGCCGCTAAGCCCTGATCTACTTCCTGGTGGTGTTGGCTTTTGCACAACACTGATGGATACTATTGTTCTTGCAGACAGACCTGTTTTTGCCGGATAAAGGGCTTCCGGTTGAGATTTCTCTTCCCGAAGTCGCTGGAATTTATGCACAGTGATAAATTTCTCACGGTTGCTCTGGCACGATGTGAGAACACACAGGAGACAAATCTATTATTGATATTCTGTTTAATTATAATACAATGAACCCCTATTTATACAACACGTATCATACTCCTATTCTATGTGGGACTAGGACTAATTCATATTATATACATAACTATCTAACAATCGGTATGGGGATCAAGTAGTTTTTTCAACCTTTTTGATGCACAACTGGGCTTAGGTCCTCAGTTGTACAATATCTATAGAAGCATCCTTGTACTCCTTGCTAAGACCTTTGTCAAAGTCCTTACATTAACAGGGGAAAATTATGAGCCACATCAGATAACACAAACAATTGTCATCAGTTTTTTTTGTAGTCAGATGAGAAATGTCTTTTACTCTTATCACTTCCCCCATATGTATGACATTTTCATTACAAGCGTCGGGGTGGGGGGAGGGACATCCATAACATTTCGGGAAGTAAATCCTGAAAATGGTCTAAAACTCATCAGGAGATTCTCTACAACATGTAATTATAGAAAAGAACTTGATACTGTTTCAAAATTTTCGGTCTTCTTTGCAGTATCTAACTATAGATCACAAATTTATTTATTTTTTTGAAACTTCCGTCAAATTTCCCACATGAATGCCCCTGGGTTAGTGATGCGGGCTGGAAAGGCAGAATGAGCCGGTCCTCTTTTAATCAGCATAGGACCAGGCAAGTGTTCAGCAAGTATAGGCCTGGGCCTCCTCACATGGGCCCAGCAACTTTATCCAATTCTATTAGAATTGATCCTAAGGGGCCCAAATTATTTCAAGTTGTGCTTGATAAGGCTCCTCAGCATATGGGAACAGTCGCTCCTTCTACTGCCAATGGTGCTTCTCACAGTGATATTTCTTCTCCGAGTTCTAGTGCCCAGCGCTCCGATGCTTCAGGGGCCGCACTGCCTAAAGCTGGAGGTGTTATTTCACGGCCTCCGCCTCTGATGGACTCAGCTCCATGCCCTTTCATCTTCTCTTGTGCTTAGTTGTGCTGAGGTTACTCTTCAAGCTCCTTCTTCTTGGGTGATTGTTGTGTATGCCCCAATTGATGTTACTGTCGGACCAGCAATTCCTGTTAATATGCCGCCAAGGATTCCATGCTCTCTTCCTCCCCACCATGTTGCTGGCATTTCTGGACATTCCTATAGCAGCAGGGTGCTAATTTCAGAGGTTGGTGCCTTTCAAGAAAATGGTGAGACCCTTCCGGCACCTAAAGTTCCTATTGCTAGTAATGCTATGGTCTTGTATTCCTCCGGTAGGAGCAAGTAAAAGGAACATATAGAAGACGCCTGTCCAATTTCGTCACGGATTGGAGGAGGGGATATGTCCTTCTGGATGAAGGATAAACTATTAAATTTCGAGAAGGTTTTAGGTCTTTCTTTTGAAGGGAAGGAAGATAGGGTGTTAGAACTGTTGAGGGAGATTGAGCAACAATCTTGCTATGATGGTGCAGGGAGGGAGTTGGGTCAAGGTGTTAAGCAAACTAATTTAGGGGATGTAGTGGTGTACCAGAGAAGGGGTCGGGTGTGTGAAAGGGAGGAAGGGAGCTCGGCTAGGGGGTGGGTAAAAGGGGGATATTGTTACTTACGAAAGTTAAGATTCTTTTATGGAATGTGAAGGGGATGAATGACTCAAACAAAAGGACCATCATCAACGTGGGAGTTAGAGAGTGGGATGCTAACCTAATTTGTTTTCAGGAGACAAAAATGGAGGTTTTGTCGGATGTGATTGTTAGGAGTGTTTGGGGAGGTAGTTGGGTAAAATATGACTGGGTTCCGGCAGTGGGAAATGCCGGGGGCATTCTTCTAATGTGGGATGATTGAAACTTGGAGGTAAAGGAGATTAAGAAAGAGTTTTTTCTTTAGCAGCACTTATCAAAGATAGAGTGAGAGGGGTGCAGTGGGGATTTGGGGAGAGTACGGACCGGTAGGAGAAGGGTCCAAGGTGTTTTTCTGGGAGGAACTGGCCAATGTGATGGGGGAATGGGATATTCCATGGGTTCTAGGGGGAGACTTTAACACTATTAGATTTTCGAAGGAGAGATTAGGGTGTAGTCTGATTTTGAGGGCCATGGAGGAGTTTTTTGACTTCATCAATGATCACTTTCTCATTGATCTTTCTCTATCAGGGAAAAGGTTTACTTGGGCCAGGGCGGAGGATTCCAACTCAAGGTCTAGACTTAATAGATTTCTGATATCGCCCTCCTGGGATAAGCTGGTGCCGAATGTGCTGCAGATTCCTTTACTTAGGCTGACTTCAGATCATTTGCCTATCTTGCTAGACGGATGCAGAGGGAGGGGGTGCGTGTTCCCTTCCGATTCAAGAACATGTGGTTGAAAGTGTCAGGATTTGGTGACAAGGTGAAAGAATAGTGGACAAGTTACGGGGTATCAAGGACACTTTCATTCCGCCTTACGAAGAAACTTAAATTGCTTAAGGGAGATATCATTAGGTGGAATAAGGAGGTTTTTGGGAGGGTAGAGGTTAAAATGAGGGAGCTTATGCATGAATTGGGGGAATTAGAGAGAGGGGAAGGGGCAAGGGAGTTAGATGAATCTGAGAAAGCGAGATTGGGGGAGGTTAAGAGGGAATTAATTGAGTTAGCGATAGCTCAGGAGACTAGTTGGCAGCAAAAATCGAGGGCGCTCTGTTAAAGGAGGGGGACTCGAATACCAAGTTTTTCCATAGGGTGGCGGTTGCAAATCGAAGGAGAAACTTCATAGAGTCCTTAGTTGTGGATGGGGCGAGGATTGAGGGAGAGGAGGAGGTAAAAGGGGCGATATTGGGGTTTTATGCGAACTTATACAAAGAGGAAGTTAGTTGGAGGCCAACTTTGGGGGAATAAGAGTTCAACCACATAGGGGAGGGAGACAGTGAGTGGCTAGAAAGGACTTTCGAAGAGGAGGAGGTGCACGAGGCTGTGTCGAGTTGTGCTGGTGACAATGCCCCTGGGCCTGATGGTTTCTCCTTGGCCTTCTTCCAGCTCTGTTGGGACACCATCAAGGGGGAGTTAATGGAAACCATTGAATACTTCCATGTGAATAGTGTTTTTAAGAGAAGCATCAATGTTTCTTTTATTACTATACTATATTGTGCCTAAGAAAGAAGGTGCATCTTGTATCAGAGACTACAGGCCTATTAGTCTTGTGGGGAGCACTTACAAGATTATTTCTAAAGTGCTTTCCAACAGACTCAAGAAGGTTCTTGACATATCCGTTTCATCCTCCCAGAATGCTTTTGTGGAAGGTAGGCAGATCCTGGATGCTGCTTTGGTGGCAAATGAACTTATAGACTCCCGAAGAAAAAATAGAGAACCCGGCTTACTATGCAAGTTGGACCTTGAAAAGGCTTTCGACCATGTCAATTAGGAGTTCCTGGATTTTATAATGATTCGGATGGGGTTTGGGGCAAGATGGAGAGGATGGATCAAGTTCTGTATTTACTCGGTCAGATTCTCTGTCCTGGTTAATGGTAGCCCGTGTGGTTTCTTTGGCAGCTCCAGGGGTCTCAGACAAGGTGACCCCTTATCCCCCATGCTATTTATTCTAGTGATGGATGCTCTGAGTAAAATGATGGACCGTGCGGCGGGCGGTGGCTTCTTGAGAGGATTCTCAGCTCCTATCGGGGTGTTCAGTGCCTGAAAAGTCTCTCATTTGCTCTTTGCGAATGACACCCTTGTTTTCTGTGATGCCAATATGGATCAGTTGAACTACCTGAAGCAGGTCTTACAGTGTTTTCAGATAGTATCAAGACTCAAAATCAACCACAGCAAGAGTGAGATTTTCCCGGTGGGTGAGGTTGCTAACATTGATGCTATGTCTTATGTTCTCAGATATAAGGTGGGCTCCATTCCCACTACTTACTTGGGTCTCCCATTAGGTGCTTCGCATAAGGACACTACGGTTTGGAATCCAGTGATCGAAAGGGTTGAAAAAAGATTAGTAGGCTGGCAGAAACGGTACTTGTCTAAAGGCGGTAAGAAAGTACTTATTAACTTTATCAAGTATGTCCACCTATTACTTGTCTTTGTTGCAAGCTCCCGTGAGCATCACAGCGGCTTCAGAGGAATTTTCTTTGGGATGCGGGGGATGGAACTAGAAGTTTTATCTGGTGAATTAGCAGACAGTCACTTCCCCAAAGAAGTGGGGAGGACTTGGAGTAAAAGATATTAGGGTATTTATCAGAGCTTTGTTGGGAAGTGGCTGTGGCGATTCGGGGTAGAAGAGCATGTCCTATGGAGGGAGGTCATAGTAGAAAAGTACGATTCCACGGGAGGGGGTTGGAGGACCAAGGCAATCACAACACCTTTCGGGTGTGGCATATGGAGGAGCATCATGAAAAATTGGGAAGCCTTCAGCGGCAACATCACTTACAGGGTCGGAGATGGAAGGAGAATCAACTTTTGGAATCATAAGTGGTGTGGAGAGGATACTCTAAGGATCTCCCTCTCCACGTCTTTAGAGTTTCAAACCAGAAGGAATTGATAGTTCAACAGATTCGTAAGGAGCATGAAGGGGGGTAGTATGGGACCTCTCATTTAGAAGGAACATGCAAAATTGGGAGATTGCAGAGCTCCAAGATTTGTTGGCACTGCTATATGGGCAAGACACGCCCCAGCCATCTTGCAATTCTTAGAGATGGGGTTTGCGTGGTGATGGTTTGTTCACCGTAAAATCCTTTTACCAGAGCATGTTGGTGAGAGAGGAGGCCATTTTTTCCGTACTCCTCGATCTGGATTCCTAAGGCGCCCACAAAGGTGTGCTTTTTTGCATGGCTAGCGGCAAGGGGAGTGATTTTGACTGCTGAAAATTTGCGAAAGAGAGGAATTACACTTGTTAGTTGGTGCTACATGTGTAAAAACTCAGGGGAAGAAGTTGATCATCTTTTGTTGCATTGCCCAGTGTCCTCGGCTTAGTGGAAGGCAATCCTAAATCTTTTTTGTGTTCAATGGGTGATGCCAAGTTCTGTAAAGAAAATGTTATATAGATGGGCCAGTTTCCGTAGAAGAAGAAAGCAAAAGGCGTGGAAGTTCACATTGTTAGCACTCATGTGGATAGTTTGGGGTTGGGGGGGAATAGGAGAATAGTCTTTTATCTTTTATTGCTTTTTGCTGCACTCATACAGCCACTACTTGTGTAGAAGATTTGGGCGTCTTTTGTAGGGAATCATATTCTGATGTAAATTCTCTACTTTTTGGTATACCTCCTGTATACGATGGGAGCCAATACAAAGCTAACAAGCAGGAACCCTGATCTAGACACAGTAGGATCAATTGAGTTAGCAAATCTAATGTGCATACAAGCATCTTTTTCCTTTTATTTTTGAATTTGGCACTATTTAAATAAAAAAGAACGGGAGTTCTCTCATTTTGATTAATACAATTTTACCTTATAAAAAAAAGAAGCTGGGCTTGGATTCTCCTTTCTATCGGCTTACACTTGCAAATATAAGGTTTCTTTTAGCTGAGTTTATGTATTATTTTGGATGCTGAAGAAGAAAGAACAATGTTGTAAAATTACCTGATCTAAGAGTGCTGAGAGGTGTAACCAGGAGATGTCCATTGGAGAGAATTGGGGAACATCATTGGATACTTAAGCATTGAATCAACATGATTGAGTTAGCCAAGAAGCATTGAGACTAAACCCACTCTCTCTTCAAAGGTCCGCTGTTTTCAGCTACTGCCACAGGCTTTTGCCATCGTGTTTTTGCACCATTGTCTTCTTCATGAGACTAAAGCTATATCGCTCTTGTAAGATGGCTTTGAAACAGCATAGCTTCAATCATGCTTTGCTACTTCTCACAAATCGTGGCTCAATATTACCTTAGTTTGATTGCCATCAATGCTCAAATGACTAGTGGTAGAATGTTTTCTGTGTACAGAAGAAAGAAGCAAAAATACTTAGAACAACTAGCTCTAGACTTCTGAGTTGTGGGCAAGCTCTCTTGTCATTGCAAGTAGTCTCAATCCAAGAAGTTCGTTTACATGTAAAATTTATAGTTCATTCAGCTTTCATTGATCTTCTGAATAAAACGTAATCTTAATCCAGTTGATTATAGTTTCATTTATTCGTGCATTTTTTTTCTTTTAGGTGATCTATCAACAGGCTGGTGAGTGCAATTGCTTCTTGATTCTCTGGGGAAAAGGTTGAACATAACCCGTACTCTTAAATTTCTTCATTTTGAGCATTCTTACTTTGCATCTGGAGAAAAAGTACAATGTCCTCGATTTGCAAAATGCATGTTCATGTGGTATTCTGTCTCATGCATTTCCATTTCTCCTCCCTCAAGCCGAACTATAAGAGAAAAGTAATTTTCTTTCATTTTATCCTCCAACTTCCAATCCATTGTTGCATGCGGAATATCCTAGGTGGTGTTTTGAAAATAATCCGGAGAGGTTTCTGAAGGTTTTCTGGAAGAAGTTAATTACAATAAGATGTGTTTGGATAGCTTAACTTTTTGTAGTGACTTTCCAGAAAAAGAATTTAGTAAACTGTCTCAGAGCAAAGTTTATTCAAGTAATGTTTTAAAAACAATTTGCAGCTGAAACCGGTCAAACACACACAGTCATTTCACCTGCCAGATTATCTCCGAAACAAGTCCCCTTTTATTTTTCATATATTCAACTTTCAACAATAATAACCATCTGATTGGATAGCTAGTTGAATCACTTAACTTTACCAGCTTGGCTTAAATATTTAAACATTATAAATACAATCATTAGAGTTGTTGTAACCAGGCAAAAGACTTTTGAGTGGGTCATTGTTATGCATACGCCAGTAAATGAGAAAAGTAATTACTTGAATAGGACGAACCTTCACGGATAATTTCTTCAAAACCTTTTTGTCTCTTATCCCGTCGTATAAAATCTCATAGGCATAATAGGTTATGTGATTCTTCTTCAGCAAGTCTTCCACAACGATCTTGGGAGCTGCCACATCCTTTTTATCTGCTTCAAAAATTGTGTGGACCACATCAGGTACAACACCCTTCTGCACCATGAGATGAATGATACCAACTGCTTCAAGCAACCTGTTCTTCACGCATAGGCAATTGATCACTCGCCCTACTGTTTCTTTTGATGGAAGAAACTCTTTCGTCATGTTGTCAAGCAAAAACTTGTACCCCAATTCGCTGTTGTCTACCTTGCAGAAACCATCTATCATACAACGGTATGTGTAATTGTCAGGAGAACAGCCACTTTCACTCATCTCAAGAAATAGCTTCTCTGCTATGTCCATTTTCAGCTTTTTAGCAAATGCACTAATCAAAATATTGTACGTTGCAGCAGTATGAGTGCAATTATATTGTGTTTTCATTCTTCTGAATAGCTCATAGGCTCCTTCCAAATCCTCAGTCTCAGAAAACCCATTTATCAAAGTGCCAAAAGTCACTGTATCAGGAATAAGACCCTTGCTTTGAATATCCTCAAGTACGTCTAAAGCTTTCATAAACTTTCTTGATTTACAAAGGCTCTCAATGAGAATATTATATGTGATTATGTTTGGGACACACCCCTTTTCCACCATGACTTTGAAGGTTTCCATCACATCATCAGAAGTTTTAAGCTTGCAAAGTCCATCCAACATTGTGTTATACGTTATCACATCTGGAACAACGTCATGATCCCACATGGTATTTAGAATCTCGATTGCATCAGCCAATTTCGACTGTTTGCAATAACCATCAATCAAGGTATTGAAGGTAAAAATATCAGGAAGGGTCCCTTTGGCCACAGCAACATTCAGGATACTACTAGCATCAGATACACAGCCCATCTTGCACAAACCATTTATGATCAGATTATAAGTCCATGTATCAGGCCTGCAACCTTTCTCAGGCATTTCCGTCATCAACTTCAACGCTTCTAATATAAGTCCCTGCTGACACATTCCCTTAATTAAGGTATTATATAGGATTACATTACACTTCATACCTTTACCTGCAGCTTCATTAAATAAACTCTTGGCTCTGTTAAAGTCACCATCCTGACATAATCCATAAATAAGGGAGCAGAAAGTAAACTCATCAGGAACAAAACCTTTAAAAACTGCATTATTAAGAATTCTGTCTGCTTTCTGTATCATACCCAATTTGCAATATGCACCAATGATTGTGTTATAGGTGAATGCATCAGGCTCAAATCCACCGTTCACCATTTTATGCAAATAAGACTCAGCTTCAGCAACCTTTGAGTGCTTGCATAAACCACATATAAGAGTGTTATAAGTGACTACATCAGCATTTAAACCTTCTTTGTTCAAAGTCTCTAACATCCTAGCAGATTCATTTAGTTGGCCTCTCTCAGAAAGACCTTGCATCAAGACATTACATGTAAAAAGATTTGGAAACACTCCTCTTTTCATAATCTTATTAAGAAGCCTTTCACTTTCTTGGACGTCCCCCTTCTTACAAAGCATACATATAAGCTTATTAAACGTAGTAACATCAGGAGTTATTCCGAGCCTAAGCATTTCATCGAACAATTCACAGGCCTCAACTCGACAATTCACTTCATAAAATCCACCAACTACTGTACAGTAAGCAACTGCATTAAATTTGCATCCTTGATCGGGCATGTTATTCAAAAGCCTCAAAGCAACATGAGGCCGGTTCGTCCTACAAAACGACTTAATTCTAATAGTAAAGGTATATACATCAGGAGAAATCCTCTTTTCCAGCATTCTCATATAAACCTTATGAGATTGTTTAAAAAACCCATGTTCAACCAATACATTCATGATCGTGTTATACGAATGAACAGACGGCTGACAATTGAAAAATTCCATCTTCTCAAACACGTCAACCGCCTCTTGAACTTTCCCTTTCTTCCCATAACTTCTAATAGCAGTAATGTACACCCCTTCTAACAACTTATTATCAATCTTCTGCCTCGCTTCTTCGATGACGCCTTCCATTTCATTGAACTCCCCATAACAACCAAGCTTTTCGACCATACATTTATAGGTAGACAAATTATGGTTAAACCCATCTTCCTTTTTCACTGAATTGAATATTTCTAGTGCCCTTAATGGGTTCTTTTGACATTTTAATACAGCGGCCACATGTTTAGGAAGCACAGCAGCACTCATTCGTATAATATCTGTAAATCAATCCGAGGGCTGCTCTAGGGCAAGGCAAATGAAGCTCTTGCCTTAGCCCCCAAATATTTACCGCCCCAAAAAGATAAAGTAATTATATTATTATATAACTTTTTTTTTTTTTTTGGTGCAAATTATATAACTATTACTATATCATTATATAAATATATGTAATTTATATTTATATAATTATTGATAAAATATTTTAAATTTAATATTTATCTAAATTTGGTAAATATAGGATTGAATGAATTAATAGGATAAAACTTTTCTCTCAGTAAATTAAATAAAATATTTATCTTCTTATCAATTCTAACTCTCTCTCTTTGTTTTTCATATTTTTTTACTATTTTACTTTCTAATTTAAAATTAAATTCCCTAAATTAGCTATTCCTTTTTGTCATATTTGATAGATCCTCGTATCAGTAATCACAGTAATCAAGTTCTTTTGTGTCTTATTTTTTTAACTAAGAGATCCCAAAGATAATTATCGTAAGGTTCAAAACACGATCGATAATATGTTCAATCCTTTTACCATTTTTATTTAACGCTATATTTTTTATAGGGAGTTCAGTACCATATGACTTACGCCTAACCCACATATTATACGTTGTTCTCTTAACACTTATTTTGTCTCAATATTATATGGATATTATGAAAGAAATTTCAGGGTCTTCTAATATATTTTAGTTTAAAACCACTAGTTTCATTGAGCCGCCCTCACTAATGATCAACAATTATTTATAGACCACTGCCCATGAATGTGTTATTCAACTGCTTCATTCACATTTGGTGAATAAATAACACATTCTCTGATTGTTGTCTTATCTTAATTGAGACTCTACAAAATTTGATTGAGAAAAGCAGGGGGATGGACACGTGACTCAATTTAAAAGACTAGTAAAGCTTTAATTTAGGTCCCCAAAATTTTTTAATAATGGATATTATGATTATATTTCAAGTTAGACACTATTAAAGTTTGCAAAAAAAAAAAATACAATAAACCTTGGACAAAAGAAAAAAAAGAAAGAAAGAAAGACTATCTACTCTTTAACACTAAAAATATTTTAGAACTTTGAATTACATTACTTAGATCTTCATATTAGTAAATATATTTTTTACAATAAAATCAAAGGTCACATATTGAAAATACATGTCTTACATCCAATTTATTTAAGTTATCTCTTACTAATATAAATAATAATACTACTATGTGAAGCTAAAAGTTTCATTATTTAAGCATTTTATACTATAAATAACAAGTATGAAAAAATGGCAACACTAACTTTTTTGTTGTTGTATATGTATGTGTATATACTAATAAAAAAGTATAAGATATTACATTTCGCTTTAGGCCACAACTTTAAGGAGCCGCCATTGAATCAATCAATCAACCAATACTACTCACTCTGGTTTTCACTCATTTCGAAAACTTGAAGAAACAATTAAGAAAACAACAAATGAGCAACAAAAAAATGTACAATATGTATTATGGGAGAACAAGATTACCTGAAAGTGTTAAAGGATTTTGCAGTTAAAACTTCCGATTCTTGTGAATAGGAAAAAAAATGATTTTTTGAAGTCGTTAAGCTGACTGGGAGTTAGTTCGGCAAAGTTGGCGGCTGAGGGGAGAAGCAGGCGAGGAAGAATCGGGTTTAGTTTCAATGATTTCTCCGCTTGTAACTTGAGCACATTGTATGTATTTCTCTATCTAGTTTAGAGTTTAATTTTGAAGAAGAGGAGATACAAAAGGCTGGTAGCCAAAAGAAATTGTAGTGTATATGGGGACTTTTCCTTTGTCTTTTTATCGTATCTCCGGTTTCTAACAAGTTGCGAGTCATGTTGTGACAAAAAATTTATAGGTATTGTGAGTTAGCTGCGCGAAGGTTCCTATATGTCTTCCCGAAAAGGTTTCAGAAGGTTGACATAGAAGATTGGATTAATCTTCGACGAGGCTAGGGTATCCACCTGGTATGCAACTTTCCTAGGGTCCAATGTACTTTTGTAATAGACGAGGCTCATGGACCCTTGCAAATAAGTATTGCTTTGGGATTTTCACCATCACTTTGTCTCCTCTTTGACGAGGGTTTGCTTTGAAAATAGTAATTATAATTAGATTTGATTTTGTGGTTCTAAAAATACGTGATCTATTTTTATACTAGTTGTTTAGACGATAAATGATAAGTAAGAGATTCGAATACGAGATAAGAGCTTGAAAATAAGGTGATAACCAAACTGATAGGCTGATAAGCGGGGCCACGAGCTTGCTTATTCGGGGCCTCGAGGTCGAGTATTATACACTACCGTAAGCAGTCGATGGAGGGGCTAAAAATTATGATAGATTCAATGATGGCTCTTTGTGGCCAATAATAAGCAATAAACGAAGAACAATAAATAAAACACAATAAATGTAAGCAATAAATGGAGGTAAAGAGCCTAGGAGAATATGTTAGAGTGCAGAGAGAATGTTCTTGCATATTTAGCATTGAGCAACAGATCTCTTCAAAGTGACAAAGATCCCTTTTATATACGAGGGGGAACCCAACATAGTACAAATACATTTATTACAAAGATATGGAGATGGGACAGCTAGTTGATGCCATGATTCGGGTCTGAACTTAGTTCACTAGACTTTGTTAACTCTAGGTATGTGCCTTGGGAACTCCCCACTTGTTCATCACAAACACTGGTCTGCACTGCTCCGAGGTCGAGCGTCGATAGCCCTCGAGGGCGAACCTCGACCATAATCTCGAACCTGTGAAATATGCTTATGATCCATCGCAACGATGAAAAATTGGATCTTACTGCATACAGATAGTCCCCCGCATTTCTTAGAGTGAAAATGATAAGAAACAACCTTGAATTCCTACCCCACTAGCACTTCCGTAACAACTGCAGTCATAGGGTGCCAAAGATTGCGTACACACAACCATTGAAATCCTTTGCATTGGTTACAGTGGTCGGTTGTCCTTTGGCCTTCTTCAATGCGTGTGTGGTGCCTCTACAAATACCCTTTCTCTCGTTCTTTATAACTCTCTGCACCGCCAAGCCCCCAAAAAAATTCATTCTACCTTTACTTTAGTTCATTCTTCGAGACTCGATTTCCCTTTTTCCTCTGAAATCTTTTAGGAATGGCAAAAAATTCCGCCTTTGCTTCTCAGGAGAAGCGACCTCCTCTTCCTCGCTTCCATCTAAAGGCAAGTCGGCAGTGCCTCCTCGTGTTAAGGAATGCGTTCCAGGATCTTTTGCAACGACTTCCGATTCAAGGTCGAGAAACCTTCTTCGAAGTCGGGGCGTCGCGAGCCTGTGTCTCAGTATATTAGCTCAATAACAGACATCGGAAGGGTGATGACTAATTGCCGCTGGGGGGATGCAGTGTTTGCGGAGATCCCTTCTCGAGAGAAGGATATAACGACATACAAAGCAGAATTTCTCAATGTGTATACTTACCCATTTACCCTTGGACCGGTGGGGCCATCCTTGGCCCTGCTAGACCCTATGATTTTTTATTTCTGCCAACGGTATCAAGTCACCCTCGCCCAAATTCACCCTCCGTTCTGGCGCATTTTCTACATGATCAGGCATTATGTGAACATGATTGAGGAGATGCCCTTCACCCTCGATCACCTGATTAGGATGTACAGCCCCCGCCTCTTCCGTGAGGGTCTGATTAAGCTCCATTGCCGAGATTCGAGGGCCCTATTTGCTTGCATCGAAGAGGTCGGGATTGGAGAGTGGATGAGTTATTTTGTCTGAGTTAGGACCTCTGACCTGATCCCGGAAGGAAGGATGTCGTTCCCCAAAAGGTGGAACACGTAGGGTAAGTAGAGACGTTATCTAGCATTTCCTTGCTTCTTTTTGGGTACATTTTTCCATGCATTTAATTTCTTCTACTGATACACCTGTAGCAATTTACCGTGGTGCGGTCATGGACCTCTCGGACTGGGTCGACCGGTTGGAGTTGATTTGTCCATACGTTGAGCGAGTATGGCGTGATCTGTCCCAAGCTCGATGGGAACCCAAGGACCATGGTGAGCCTTTACTCTTGCAGCAGTCGTTCCTTTTAATCAGAATTGTTATTGATAGTGTCCCTACTCCCTATTCTTACCTCTTGTGTTCGTGTAGGTCTGGGGGAGATCCCCTTGATGAAGGGAGCATCGCTTGGTGAAGACGGTACCTCAGGACCCGACAAAGGAAAGAAAAGACAAAAGGAACCTTCAGAATCCAAGAAGGCCAAGGTGGAAGAAACTAAGGCCGACCCGGCAGCCCTAATTCCAGAGGCAGCAAGAAGTCCCTGAGTTGAAGATGATGAGGGAAATTATTTCTCGATAGCGTCCGAGGGAGGGGAAAACCTGATCAACCCTCATGCCATAGAGATAGTGGCTCCCGAGCCGGAGCTTAATGTCGTCGCGGTCCAACTTCAAGCTGGAAAGGCTACTGAGAGAGTATCGGGTGATGCCTCTGAGCCTACCGATGGCCAAAATATCCCTCGATCTAAGACGCATTCGGTAGGTGGTTCGGAGGAAACGGATTCTGGAGCCCTACAGGGACAAGAGGCGACTCTGATTGACACTAAGGAGGAAAATGGTTGTTCTTGGTGGTGACTTCAGAAAAATACTTTCAGTCATTGCAAAAGGCACTAGGCAAGATATTTAATGTTGCCCTTAATTCTTTACGAGGGTGTTTGGATTGCCTTATAAAAAATAGCTTTTAAGCTAAAAGCCAAAAGCCATAAGTTGGTAATACCCAACTTTTGGCTTTTGACTTATTTTTGTACTTTTTATGCCTAAAAGTAAGTGCTTTTAATCAATTTTTATCATTGCCAAACACTATACAACTTGTAAAGTTTTTAAAAGCCAATAAGCACTTAAAATAAGCCGATTCAAATACCCTCTATAATGTGGAACCACTATCATGTCCTAAAGCTAACAAAAAATATGAGGTTGGAAGAAAGTAATGTGGCTTCACATTTGAGTTATCTAAGATAATTTTCTGATTGAAATTTAGCAATTGGTGATGGTATGATTGGAAATTATGTTGATGGTATTGAAAAAATTCATATCCTTGTGATCTTATTATAAATAATTGTGGTATGATATAACATACTTACAACAAAGAGGAAGTCTTGCTCCCACTCCTGACATGCTTGAATCTATTAACAAACACATGATTTCACTAAACCAAAGTCAACCAAAAATATTATTGAGTTCCGATACAATTTGTATATCAGATGATGCTTTTACAGGTTTGGAACACGTACATACATATGAATTTCTAAATATCATTAAGTGTTTTGGAATTCCAAATCATGTTATCACTTTGAAAGTGGGTGACCCAACAATGTTATTGAGAAATATAGACCAATCTTAGGGCTATATAACAAAACAAGATTAATCATCACTAGACATGGAAATCGGGTTATCGAAACAAAGTATTTATCGGGAAATATGGCTAGACAAAAGGTGTTCATTCCGAGAATGTTGTTGACTCCATCTGATGTAAGAATACTTTTAAGTTCTAGTGAAGATAATCTATATTATATTAAAAGCACGAAGGCTTGTAGCGAAATGTCATTCGCCTTTTTTACCCTTTAAAAATAGAGCTCACACGGGATAAAATAGTCAATTAATTATTTTTCTAATATTCTCATTTAATTAATTCCCTAACATTTAGGAGTTTGTATAGTAAATTTTTTCCTTATTTGAACCGTATTAAATATTCTAGCATTTAAAACTTTAAAATTATTACAATATTTTACCTTATATAAATTTTACAATTAAATTATTTATAAAAAAAAAAAAATTAAATAAAGGAGAGAATAAGGACATGAAAGAAAGAGGAAGTGCGTTTGGCTTCGGATAATATGGAAGTTTTTTTCCTTATTTGAACTGTATTAAATATTCTAGCATTTAAAACTTTAAAATTATTACAATATTTTACCTTATATAAATTTTACACTTAAATTATTTATAAAAAGCAAATATATTAAATAAAGGAGAGAATAAGGACATGATAGAAAGAGGAAGTGCGTTTGGCTTCGGATAATATGGAAGTTTTTTTCCTTATTTGAACTGTATTAAATATTCTAGCATTTAAAACTTTAAAATTATTACAATATTTTACCTTATATAAATTTTACACTTAAATTATTTATAAAAAGCAAATATATTAAATAAAGGAGAGAATAAGGACATGATAGAAAGAGGAAGTGCGTTTGGCTTCGGATAATATGGAAGTTTTTTTCCTTATTTGAACTGTATTAAATATTCTAGCATTTAAAACTTTAAAATTATTACAATATTTTACCTTATATAAATTTTACACTTAAATTATTTATAAAAAGCAAATATATTAAATAAAGGAGAGAATAAGGACATGATAGAAAGAGGAAGTGCGTTTGGCTTCGGATAATATGGAAGTTTTTTTCCTTATTTGAACTGTATTAAATATTCTAGCATTTAAAACTTTAAAATTATTACAATATTTTACCTTATATAAATTTTACACTTAAATTATTTATAAAAAGCAAATATATTAAATAAAGGAGAGAATAAGGACATGATAGAAAGAGGAAGTGCGTTTGGCTTCGGATAATATGGAAGTTTTTTTCCTTATTTGAACTGTATTAAATATTCTAGCATTTAAAACTTTAAAATTATTACAATATTTTACCTTATATAAATTTTACACTTAAATTATTTATAAAAAGCAAATATATTAAATAAAGGAGAGAATAAGGACATGAAAGAAAGAGAAAGTGCGTTTGGCTTTGGATAATATGGAAGTGGTCGAATTATTTTAAAATTTTTATACGTTTTGATTTTATATTAAAATATTTAAAATATATAAAAGACTATTCCACTGATAATAGTATTCTATATTACAATTTTAGTTTTCAGAGCTTTCAAATTAGCAATTATAATTTGCAGGAATATTAAGCAGAAAAAAATAACAAAGTCCAAAATTATCAATTATTCCGACAAAATGTAATTTATAAAATCTTTTAACTTCTCTAAATAGTATTAAATATATCTGAATATAAGCGAGTTTCTTCACTATAATTATGCCTTCTAAAAGAGCATTTCAATTGTAGATTTTATTTATGATATAAAGATTCTTCAATTTTTGAGATTTACAAATGATTTTCATTTGCTTTTTTTTTTGGAACATGTCGTGTATGGATAATCTTTCATTGTTTGAAAAAGAATTCTTCTCGAATAAAAATTACAATTAAATACTTAAAATTTGGTATGAGCTAGCTATTAGTATTATTTAAGTGCTAATCTCACTTGAACAAATGATAATTCCAGGCTAAATACAGACTTCCCTTTCTAATTTCAGTCATTCTTTAAAATGCATTTTAAGTTGAATTATTTGACAGGATTGAGTATTTCAGTAGAGCGGTTTCATTTTTTATTAGTTATATACGACCAATATTCATTATTTTCAAAAGCTTATATTTTTATTTTATAACTCAAATATTATTTTTTAATTGAGTTAGGTATACGCGCAAAGCGCGTACACCTAGACTAGTTTTTCAATAGTTGTATCCTTTGCCATGACTATAAACAAAAGTCAAGAATAATCCTTATCTCATATTGGGTCATAATTGAAGAAACCAATCTTCACACATAGGCAACTTTATGTTTCTCTATCACGGGTTACAAACAGAAAGGGATTAAAGATTTTGGTTTATGCTGATGATTGAGAAATTTCAAATGAAGCAACAAAT
This sequence comes from Nicotiana glauca, assembly GCA_026770625.1. Classification (NCBI taxonomy): domain Eukaryota; kingdom Viridiplantae; phylum Streptophyta; class Magnoliopsida; order Solanales; family Solanaceae; genus Nicotiana; species Nicotiana glauca. The sequence continues at coordinate 59,276 of MU745167.1, forward strand.
GTAGTTTACACAGAAGTTTTCTATAAGTTACTTGGAGAATGAAAGCAAATCCGATATGAATACCGAGCAAGCCAAATGATGATCCAAGAATGTCATCACGTGCGCACCGACCTCCGAACGACTCAAAACTATCCAAAAGCAACTCAAATGCATCAAATAAATCCTAAGGAAGCAATTCTAAATGATAAAGAACGAATAGTTAATCAAAACCCAAAACTGGCCAAAAGTCACACTCGTGGCGCACCTTGAAACTCGACAAAACTCACAAAATCCGACAACTCATTCACTTACGAGTAATAATACTAGTTCCACTCAATTCCGACTCCAAATCGATATTCAAAACTAAAAAATTCATATTATGAAACTTTAGGCCAAAATCCCCAATTTCCACTTTAAAATTCATCAATCAAAAGCTAAAATCGAAGATAGATTCATGATATATAACCAAAATCGAGTAGAGGACACGTACCCTAATTCATATAGTGGAAATTACTTCAAGAATCGCCTCAATCTGAGCTCCATAGCTCCCAAAATGCAAAAATGACCAAAACTCTCGAAATAGAGTACTTTTAATCACCGAGCGACTCAATGAATTGTGATCACGGAAATACCACCCTTGCAATCGCGAAGAAGAAAATGCATTGCCCCTAAAAATACACTATGCGATTGCGTAATAAGCTATGCGATCACGAAGCACAAAATGCTCAGTCTCAAAAAGAACCTACGCGAACGCGATAAAGAAGCCATGAAGACCAGCTGAGCTCAGCTTTACAATGCGAATGCGTGCACACCTACGCGAACACGATGGTCGATCTGCAGTAACCTACGCGAACGCGGACCTATACTTGCGAACGCGATGAAGAAACACTCAGCCTCAAAATTTTCCCTTACGTGATCGCATCCCTCTGTTCGCGATCGTGATGAACTGGGTGCACCAAACATCAGCAGAACCAACAGTGAAGAATGAAGGAAAAATGATGTGAAATCAATTTGAAACACGCCCGCGCCCCTTGGGACCCCTTCCAAATATACCAACAAGTCCCATGACATAACATGGACCTACTTGAGGCCTCAAAACACACATAACAATATTAAAACGACGAATCACACCTTAACTCGAAATCAATGAACTTTGAAGCTTCAAACTTCCACAACCGATGCCGAAACCTATCAATTCACGTCCAATTAACCTCAAATTTTGCACACAAATCACATTTGATATTACGGACCTGTTCTAACTTCTAGAATCAGAATCCAACCTTGATATAAAAAAGTCCACTCCCGGTCAAACTTTTCAAAATTCTAATTTTCGCCATTTCGAGCCAAGTTCAACTACGGACCTCCAAATCACAATCCAGACACGCTCCTAAGTCTAAAATCACACAAAGACATCGTAAAATTTATCTTTACAAATATTGAAAAAATGTTATTTTTATTCTTTATACAATAATAATATTCCTAGTAGTAAATAAAAGTTTTAGGCAGAATACCTCAAAGACTCTCTGAAACTTGGCTATTCGACTATTGTTACCACCTTAGATGATCTGGATCTAAGAAAGTGGCATGCACATGCATGCCACGTAGATTTTTCTTCCCTTTGGTATTTTTTTACTAATAATATATATATATATATATATATATATATATATATATATATATATATATATTT